>CAUYRH010035074.1:0-15356 GCA_963574655.1 Perodicticus potto | reverse complement strand
TAGATGACCATCCCTTCACCTTGAGTCTATATTTATCTTTTAAGGTAAGGTGAGACTCTTGAATGCAGCATATATCTGGCCTGAGTTTTTGTATCCAGTCAGCCAACCTATGCCTCTTTAGAGGACAGTTTAAACCATTCAAATTAATTGAAACCTATGATAAATCTTGAGAAGATCTAGTGTACATTTGTAATCCTTTTGTCACTGTGTGAGTTGGACTTTGATAAAAAATTTCTGGATGAGTTTACTTTTGCATTGGAGGATTACAGTGGTCGTTATGGAGAATAGGTCTGAGAATATCCTGGAGAGCTTGTTTAGTTATGAAAAATTTCTTCAAAATGTGGATGTCATTAAAGTATTTAATTTCTCCATTATAAATGAAGCTCAGTTTAGCTGGATACAAGATCCTGGGTTGAAAGTTATTTTGTTTTAGGAGATTAAAAGCCAATGACCATTCTCTTCTCACTTTATTAGTTTGATCAGAGAGATCTGCAGTTATTCTAATATTCTTCCCCTTGTAGGTTATCAATTTCTTGCATCTAGTTGCTTTCAAAATTTTCTCTTTCATTTTTACTTTACTTTAGTGAACTCAATTATGATGTGCCTGGGGGAGGTCTTATTCAGGTTGAGTCGTGCTGAGGTTCTGAAACTGTCTGCTATCTGATTTTCAGAGTCTCTTGGCATGTCTGGAAAGTTCTCTTTCATAATCTCATAAATAAGGGAATCTGTGTCTTGTGAAGCTGCTTCATCGCTTTTGCGGATCCCTATGAGGCAAATATTGGTTTTCTTCGAGTTATCCAAGAGCTCTCTGAGGGAGTGATCAGTTTTTGCCTTCCATTTCTCTTGCTCTTTGGAGGTTTGAGAGCGTTTGAAAGCTTTGTCTTCCATATAGGAAATCCTTTCTTCTGGTTGCTCCATTCTTTTACCGAGGGATTCTACTGAATTTCTCAGATCTTTAAGGGCTGCAACTTCTTGTCTCAATGTGTCAAAATCTTTGGTCATTTTGTCTTTGAATTCGTTGAATTCCTGATACATCTTTTGGGTCATCTTTTGAATTACTGCTTGAAATTCTAATTCCATCTTTTCCTCCATTCCACTCATCTTATTTGCAATCCAGATTCTGAATTCGATTTCAGAAATCTTGGCCATTTGCCTATACAGGAGATCTTGTTCTGTGTCTGCCATGTTGCTACTTGGAGGGGTTGGTCTATTCTGATTATTCATATTGCCAGAGTTTTTCCACTGATTCCACCCCATGGTTGTTTTTCACCGTTGCGTCTGGCCCTTCCAGTGGTAGGTGTGGGGCCATGTGGTTGTCCGGGAAGTTTTTGACCAGTGGTGGGCCTGCAGAGAGTCCTGGCCATCGCTGGTAGGGTCCCTGGAAGAAGGCTGGCCTGCGGAGGTCCCGTGGGTGCCAGGCGGAGGCCCATACATTTGCCGGGAGTGACCCTGGCCAGGGGCCTGGTGGTCATGGGTGGAGTCCCTGGCAAAAAGCAGACCCACTGACCTCCGGCAAGTATGAGATGCAGGGCCAGGTGATCGCCGGGGGAATTCCTGGCTAGGGGTTGGCCTGCAGTTGGCTGGCAGTCACCAGTGGAGTCCCTGACAGAAGGCTGGCCTGCAGAGGCCCCGGGGGTGCCAGGTGGAGGCCCGCACAGTCGCTGGGACTGTCCCTGTCCAGGGGTGGACCTATGGGGGGCCCTACCGGTGCCAAGTGGAGGTGAGCTCAATCGCCAGGGACGTTCCTGGCTGGGGGAAGACCTGCGGAGACCTGGCAGTTGCCAGCAGGGTTTGGGCAAGGGACAGGACTGCAGAGGCCTGGCAGTTGTAGGTGGAGTTCCTGGCAGAAGGCAGGCCTGCGGAAGCCCTGCAAGCTGGGGACACAAGGCCAAATGGTCGCCAGGGGATTTAGTGGCCAGGGGCCCTGTGGGGGCCAGGCAGAGGCCTGCATGATCGCCGGGGGAGGAGTTCCTGGTTGGGGGCAGACCTGCAGAGTACTGGCAGTAGCCATCAGAGTTTTCAGCAGACGGCGGGCCTGCAGAAGCCTGGCAAGCATGGGGTGCAGGGCCAGGCACTCACTCATGACTTCTCTGGCCAGGAGGTGAGAGAGGCTCGCCACAGCCCACCCCCCAGTCTTTTTCCGGTGGAGCACTTGTTCCTGCAGGCGGGGGTGGGGGCCCTGCTGAGGGACCTCCTCCCTCAGTCTCAGTGGGGGTTAGGCTTCTGGTTCGTCAGGTAAGGGGGGGAAGGGTGTACTGTAAGTTCAGAATGGTGTGAAAAACTTTAGTTCAGTTTTTCTGCCTAGCAATAGAGTTTTCAGAGTCACACTGGGGTGCTCAGGGGAAGCACACCTCACTTCCCAAGCACTCTTCCATGGGGTGAGACAAGAGTTCCACAGTTCACCACTTGTCTGTAGAAAACTCGCAGGAGCAAAAGAGGAGGATAAAAAGAAAGGAAACAGAAAAGCAAGAAACTCAGAGCTTTCTTGGGGGAGGGGATGGGCACTCTTCCTTTCAGATGAATTTTGTACCTGAAGCCTACATTCTTGGGGTCGCAGCCAATCTCAGCAGAGGTGATCTGCAGAAATCACTTCTCTTTCTTGGCTGGGATCCCAGTATTCAGCTTAATTGCACAGTTTCTGGAGGTTATCTTTCCTTTTGGACAGGAGCCCTTTTCAGAAGCTGCTTCCAGTCAGCCATCTTGCTCCGTCCCCACTCTGCTTTCATTTTAATTGTAAGTTCTAACATTAGTTCATTCATTTGCTTCCATTTCTGATTTTAGGCTGTTAAAACAGCATTGCTACTTTCTAAATCCTGCTGCTTAGAAATTTCTTTCACCAGAGACTATAGGTCATGATTCTTAAGTTCAACCTTCCACAAAGTCTTAGGACATAGACAAAATACTGCCAATTTTCTTATTTTTTTTTTAATTTTTATTTTTTGCTATGGCATAACAAAGTTGTACTTTGCTCCAGTTCCCAGTAAGTTTCTCATTTCCATCTGAGGCCTTATCTATCTGACCTTCACTGTCCATATTTCCATCAGCATTTTGGTCACAACTACTTAACCATTATCTAAGAAGTTTCAAACTCTTACTCATTTTCCTGTCTTTTTCTGAACCATCCAAACTCTTCCAACTTTTTTCCATTATTTAGTTCCAAAGCCACTTCAACCTTTTCAAATAGTTTTATAGCAATACTTTACTACTCAATACCAGTTTTCTGTCTTATTATGTTTTACATTTCAAAAACCCAGTTTATTTGGCTCACAGTTCTTCAGGTTGCACAAGAATCATGGCATGTACATCAGCTTCTGGATAAGGACCTAAGGAGACTTTAAGTCATGACAGAACGTGTAGGGGTAGGTGTGTCACATGATAACAGAGGAAGCAAGAAAGAGGAGAGGGAGGTGTCAGGCTGCTGTTAACAATCAATTCTTTAAACTCCAAGAGTGAGAACTGACTCATTAACACAAAGATATTATGAAGTTTTTCATAGGGGATGTTCTATCATGACCAAAATGCTTTCCAGTAGTCCTCACCTACAACACTGGGGATCAAATTTCAACATAAATTTGGTGTGGGCAAATAGTCAATCTCTATCAAAAAGTGATCCTTAAATGTATGTGAAATTTCAAGGGAGCCCAAATAGCCAAAACAATCTTGAAAAAGGACAAATTCAGAGGACTCACACTTAACAATTTTAAAACATATGACAAAGCAATGGTAATAAAAACATGTGGAACTCACGTAAAAGGGACATATAAATCAACAGAATGGAATTGAGAGCTCGGAAATAAACTCAGACTTTTAATATCCGAATTTAGTATTTGACAAGAATGCTCAGTTACCTCAATAAGGAAAGAATAGTCTCTTCAACAAATGATGCTGAGAGAGATAGGTATTCATATGCAGAAGAATGAAGTTCAACCCCTACATCACACCATATAGAAAAATTTTAACTCATAATGGATCAGTTACTTAAACAAAAGAGCTAAAATTATAAAACTTTTAGAAGGAAATATAGGGATGAATATTTGTGACTTTGGGTTTGTCAGTAGTTTCTTAAGACACCAAAAGCACAAAAACAGATGAATAATAGATAAATTGGATGTCATTGACTTTGAACACTTTTGAGTCTCAATGGGCATTGTCAAGAAGGTGAAAAACAACCTGTAGAATTGGAGAAAATATTTGCACATAATGTATCTAAGAGTTTCATATACAGGATAAAGAACTATTAAATAACAAAAATAAAAAGATCTCAGTTTAAAAGTTGCAAGGGACTTATATAGACATTTTTCCAAAGGAGGTATACAAATTGCAACAAAAGATGGTTAACCATTATTGATCATTAGAGAAATATAAATTTATATCACAATAAAATTTCATTTTATATCTACTAGTATGGGTATGATAATTATTTTAAAAAGGAAAATAACAACCATTGCCAAGGGTGTGGAGAAATTGGAATTCTCATACTCTGATGTTTTTCCATGGAAAAATAGAATCTGGATATATGGGTAAAGTGGTGCAGCTACTGTGGCAGTTTCTCAAATGGTGAAACAATATGCACTTTTTTTCACTGAAAACAGATATTCATATATTTATATGCTTATATTCCAAAATTTTCACAATATTATTCACAAAAGTGAAAAAGGTGGAAAGAAACAAGTATCCTTCAACATATGAACCCTGAAAACATTAGGCTAAGTGCAATAAGCCTGACACAAAAGGATAAATACTTTATGATTCTACTTATGTAAAATATCTATAACAGGTATATTCATAAAGACAGAATGTAGATTAAAAGTTGTCAGGGTTTAGGGAGGGGAGAATGGGAAGTTTTCACTTAATGGTTACTGAAGTTGTATTTGAAATGATGAAAAAACTTTTGGAAATAGTTATGGTCACACAACATTATGAATGTAAGTAATGTCACTGAACTCTGTACTTAAAAATATACTAAATGGCAAATTTAATGTTACATGAAGTGTATGTATATATACAAACAAAATTAACAATTAAAAACAAACAAAAAAAAGTATTAACTAGCATGAATCCCTAAGAGAGTTTGAAGAAGAAATTGAATTATTTTACTATACAAGTGCTCTTTATAGCTCTTATTTTTTAAGGGTGAGATGAGGGGTTCAAACAAATATTTAGTTCCTAATTCTTAGGGAGCAAAAACGGTAAGGTTACTCGGTGGAAATGTCTTAAACCCTTTTTCTTACTTCTTCAGCTAGCTTATGAATAACTTTAAATCATTATGTATCTCGATTCCAAAGTGGGGTTGAGGTGAGATTAAATGACCAGATTATGGTGGATAGTAATGTTTATTGTCGTTTTGTCCCTCAAAAGTCTTCATATAATATAAGTGAATACATTTAGGAGAAAATTTAAGAGTCTAGTGATGGAGGCATGACAGACGTGTGACCTAGAATCTTATACCTGCAACTCATGCACTAGATAGCCAGTTCCTATTTTTCCATGGCAGAACACAGTTCAGAAGTTTAGGCATGCAAATGTTTGATGCCAATCTTTCCTTTGATTCTTTGCATGTGTTGGTGGAAGGTGAGATGTTGCTACAGGTATCTTTTATTTTTACTACGGTTTCTATCTTCATAAGGGGAAAAACTATAGTCAATGGTCTGATTTACATTTTTTAGGTCATAAAGATACTTTGTTTACTTTTCTGGGGGTAATGAATCAACAACTATTTTCCAAGTCTGCAATGAAAAAAGTCAAATCCAAGTGTTTATTGAAAACTGTGGTCTGGGGCTTCACAAATGACCTTTCCTGATTTTAAAGCCACTGTACAAGTGATGACCATATCAGGTCTAACAGGCTGTATGAGGCCAACATACTTCTTTATGAAGAACATTAAGCAGCAGAGAAATGGATAGATACGTTTGGAAGTGGGTTGTTTACTTCTTAAGAGAAATCAAAGAACTCAGTAAAATTATATTTATTAACCCTGTTTTATAGGATGAATATTCGTTTCCCACCCCCACCAAATTAAGATGTTAAAGATCTAAACTCTTAATGTGATCATATTTGAAGATGAGGCCTTTCTATGGCCTGAATGTTTGTGTCCTCTGAAAATGAAACCTAACCACAAAGGTAATGGCAGTAAGAAATGGGGCCTTTTGGAAATGATTAGGTCATGAGAGCTCAATCTTCATAAATGGGATCAGTGCCTTATAAAAGAGGATTAATAGAGCCTATTTTTCCTTTTTCCGTGGAAGGAAACAGCAGAAAGGCACCATCTATGAGGAATAGGCTTGAAACAAATACCCAAACATGCTGATAACTTAATCTTGGACTTCTCAGCCTCCAGAACTCTGAAAAACAGATTTTTACTGTTTATAAATTTTACAATATATGATTTTGTTATATCATCCCAAACAGACTAGACATGTATTGGTACTGAGAAATGGGATGTTGTAACAAATACCCAAGAATGTGAAAACAGTTTTCTGGTGAGGGGTAGAGTTTGAAAGAATTCAGCAATACACGTTAGTAAAATTCTCTATTGCCATGAACCAAATCATAAAGGGAGGTTCTAACAAGGGATATAAGAAGAAGAGAGATTCAGATAAGCCTAAACATTCTCAGAGATTACTCAGGTGATCATGAACAGAACGTTGGCAGAAATATTAACAGTAGCAACCATTCTGACGAGACATTAGACATACATGAGAAATATGTTTTTGGAAACTGTAGGTGTCAGGTATAAGCCCCAATAATGCTGTTTGTTCCCTCCTAGTGTCTTGGTCAAAATAAGAGGATGAAGAAATAAAAACACAAAACACAAAGAGAAAATTTAAGAGATAGCTGCGCTAGGAGTCTGCATGGTCTTCTTAGTGGGGAGCAACACACATGCAGCATCTTCTTCCAGGCTAGCTCCATTTTTATTTCATACATCATTGTTTTAATCACAAATCTTATAAGGGAAAGGCAAACAATTATGATGTGGTTCTTGTTATGCTTGCATTTATTTCTATTGTTGGAGATTCATTGAGGGTATAGAGAACCAGGTTACACTGATTATATTTCTTAGATAAAGACACTTATAATTATGTACTACCTCCAAGAAGTGTGTCACACACCATAACTTCCCTGCCCTCCTCCCTTGTTCCTTCTCTCAGCTCCCCCATTCCACCTCCCCACCATGTACTAAGTCATCAATTTTCCTCATATAAGAATTGAGTACATTGGATTCTTGTTTCTCCATTCTTGTGATGGCTTTACTAAATAGAATGTGTTTCAATTCTTTCCAGGTTAATACAAAAGATGTAAAGTCTCCATCACTTTTAGTGGCTGAGTAATATTCCACGTTATACATATATCACAGATTGTTAATCCATTCCTGGATTGGTGTGTATTTAGGTTGTTTCCACATTTAGGCAATTGTTAATTGAGCTACAGTAAATAGTCTAATGTAAATGTCCTTATAATAAAATGATTTTTTCTTCAGGGTAGATGCCCAGTAATGGGATTGCAGTATCAAATGGGAGAACTAAACTATTTCTTTAACTAACTATGTTAATTGAATGGATTTATTTTGTACTTTTATTTCTCTAAGGTATTTATGATCTTTAAAACAAACAGAGTATGGGATGGTGAAAACAGTCTGAGAGCAGGACGTCAGAAAAGGCCCCAGTTAGGCCAGTACACAAATCACAGAAATGACAATTAACACTCAAAAAGCTTGTTGCACAGGCAGACAGATGAATCTGGTCATACCAAGGTGACAGAAGAAAAGAGATAGTTTATCTCCTTAACTGGTCTGGAGCAAATCTTGCTGTCTGCAATGAAGTTAAAACATTCTGCATACTCTAAATTTACAAAAGCACTCCCTCTCCCAGTGGAGTGATTAGAAACCTCCACTGGTCTGATTTCAGCAAAAAACTTCTTCAGTTTTTAAGGTGCCAGATCTCTGGCAGCATGTGTGGTGCTGGGTTCAGGGTTCTTCTGAATCCACTTTTCTCCTGTTTCTGTTTTCCTTTGCCCATACTCTGCACTCAGTTGTTTTTTTTTTTTTTTGGTAGAGACAGAGTCTCATTTTATCACCCTCAGTAGAGTGCCATGGCATCACACAGCTCACAGCAACATCCAACTCCTGGGCTTAGGTGATTCTCTTGCCTTGCCTCAGCCTCCCAAGTAGCTGGGACTACATGTGCCCACCACAATGCCTGGCTATTTTTTTTTGTTTTGCAGTTCGGCCAGGGCTAGGTTTGAGCCCACCACCCTCGGTATATGGGGCCTACACCCTACTCGCTGAGCCACAGGCACCGCCCTCTGCAATCATTTTCTTAAGTCAATTCCTAACCTATTCATAACTAATACTTGTACATTTGTTTTAAGCTCATTAAATGAAATTAATTGCAATGCAAGCACATCAAGATATGACTCTTAAGTACTCTCACATGCACCTACATAGAGGAAAGACCATCCTGTTTTAAAGTGGCAAAGAACTTGGCTGAATATTGCTCATGTGCTAGTCTTCTGTGAACAGTAGAACTTATGAGTGATAAAATAGGATATATGGCAAGAGAAATGTCTCAGCAAAATCTTGAGGGTGCAGCATGGCTTCTCTTGACTGAATATACTAAAATGTGAGAAGAGAGAAATGAATTAAAAAGGAAAATTATAATCCAAAGAAAAGAACTTTAAAATTTAGAAAACTCCCAGCCTGGTCATATTTTAAATAATAATAAAAAAGTGTGTTCAGGAGAGATCACCAAGGGCTTGGCCAAGCAACCATTTAATAAGGAGATTAGTAGAGATGGGCAGAAGACTGGTGCTATTTTTTTTCTTTTTTTTTTTTTTTGGCCAGGACAAGGTTTGAACCTGCCACCTGCAGTATATGGGGCCAGCGCCCTACTCATTGAGTCACAGGCGCCCCCAAGACTGGTACTATTTATAAAGACAAGAGAAAAATGACTTTTAAAGCATTTTAGAGATCATTGAAACTGTCTTTTTCAGCACAGGCCCAGAGTGCTAGGACCTTGGTATAAAAAATTTCAAGGTTCTACTTTCTGAATTTACGTGAAGCACTCCTTGGATTTCCCAGATTTGGATCAAGTAGGTCTAAGCAAGTGTCATCACACTTCTGTGAAAGACACTGGTGGTGAACCATGGCTGCATCTATAAAATGCCACCTCCAAGTATGTGCATAATGCATGAACTGTGGGGCATGTCTAGTTTCACTTAGGTTTCAAAGTAGGACTTAAAGATCTCCAGGGCCAAGGCAGAACTTTGTGGCAGAGGCCATTTCAGAGATCTCAGACCAGTAGAGCCACCAAAATGTGATTCCTGACTTGGAGAGCAACAGGCACTCCAACCTAGGAAAACTGTGGCATGGGATTCACAATGCAAAACCATGGAGGCAGGATCACTCAGATCCTTGGGCATCCAATTCCTTCTCCAGTCTATATTTAAGGCAGAATATAAAGTAAGAAATATATATATTCTGAAGACTTAAAATTTAAAACTGCTTGTTCTGTTGGGTTTTATATTTACTTGGGACCAATTACTCCCTTCTTCTTTCTCCCTTTTGGAATTGGAATGTCTACTGTACACCTGTCTTATCCTTGTGTTTTGAAAGCACATAACTTGTTTGATCTCACAGGTTCACAGGTTGGGGTGAATTTGCCTGAGAATGAATTATACCATGGGTCTCACTCTTATGTGATTTAGATGATGTTTTTTTCATGCTGTGGACTTAAGACTTTTTACTTGATGTTGGAATTTACTAAGTGAAGACTTTTCAGACAATTGGAATTGAAAATGCATGTATTTTTTTCTGTGAATTTTGGAGGAACAGGGGCAGAATTCTCTGGTATGAATATTTGTGTCCTTCTCAAATTCACACATTGTAAAATCATCCCCAAAATAATAGTAATAGTATTAAGAGATCAGTAATTGGATTAATGTCCTTATGAAAGAGCCTTGACACGCTATTTTCCTCTTATGCCATGTGAAGGCAGAGCAAGAAGTTTTGATTATGAATAACTGGCTGTTACCAAATAACAAATTTTCTGGTTTCTTGATATCAAACTTCCCAGTGTTCAGCAATGTGAGAAATAAATTTCTCTTCTTTATAAATTACCCAGACCAAAAACATTTTGTTCTAACAGAATGAATGAAGTCATGCCATGACAGATAAATTGGAGTTAGATGAGGCCTTTAGAGTTGGGCCCTTATAATAGGATTAGTGCTCTTATATGAATATTGACCAGAGGATGATTTTCTCTCTTTCCTCACCCCAACATACACCAAGAAAGGTCATTCGAAGCAATAATGAGAAGGTGGTCTGCCAATTTGTTGGCTGGCCCTTGTTCTTTGACTTCCAAGCATTCAGAACTGTGAGAGAATAAATTTCTATCTGTGGGGAGAATGCGGACCAAAGATACCATTCTTGGCAAGAGAAAACACCTCCAGAAAAGGGGAAAAACAGAGAAATAAGCTGAGCAAGGTGGAATAAAAACAGTTTAGCTATCTTACTTTTAAACCATCAACTAAATTACTTTTCTGAGCAGTTCTTGCTTTTAATAGAAGCCTGACCTGTAAAGAATACAGTTTGAAAACACCCCTTCTAGGTCTGTAAACACTCTGAAGAATAATGGCCATGGAGGAAGCTACATGCAAGGCCTGGGAAGTAACATTAACCAGGCCATCCCAGTCAACAAAGCAAATACCCAGTGTGGGGATTTGTATTATGGCTGGGGCAGAGATCAAGGCAACAGCTAGAACCCTGAGATACGGGCAGAAATGCATGTACCATAATCACAGAAGAAAATGCCTTTGGGTGGAGATGAGAAGAAAATTCTTCTGATTCATAAGTTCTTTAGAGGAACCTGATGCCATTGCATCTTCTTCACAGAGAACTAGAGGAGATTAATCTCCCCCAAGGAATCTGTGTGCATGACCACGGACAGGTTTTCAATTCTCAAGGTTGCTCAGACCCTTACAGTTAATGATTATAGATGGAATAAGAGATGACATGCTGACTTCAAGACACCTCTGATTTTTTTTCCCTTTCTCAACTTGCCCTCTGGGCTAAATGAGACAATAGCTTCCAATAAAATCTGAGTGGAACAAACACTCAGGACCACTCATGGAGCCCCACAAGGTAACAGTGGTCCCCATGTTCCCACCTTTGAAAATTCTATTCTTTGTGTCCTATCTCTCACCACTTTTAAGTTTATTTTTCTTCAGTTGACCATGACCAGTTCCAAAGTACTTAAAGGACCCTGCCCTGTGGCAGGACCTTGGCCCTGTCATTAAAGTCATCTAGTATATGATAAGTTTTATGACAGCTCAGGTTGACTAATACACCTAACATAGTTTTATTTTATACAACCAAAGTTTCATAAAACATATGAGAAAACTAATGCCACAAATCTATAAAGTTGATGTGTTATTAAAATAATTAATAAAATATCACACAATAAAATAATAACCACAAGTTTTAGTAGAATATTTTCTATATGTTCATATGATTTAAAAGATTTTTTATGTTACAATAAAAAAGTTAACATCATTGTTTTATATCTAAAGGTAATCAATATTTTTTCATTGCCATTAGGCATTCTTCCTTATTACATATTAATTACTTAGGTTTGGTGCAATCTTATAAAGAGTTCTTGGGATTGATATGTGCCAAATATTCATTGACAATTTTGTATTTTTGCTATAATTGCTGCTATCACAAAGATGAAACAACAATGTAATTCTAAAACATATAATGTTGACAAAATATTTATTTTTCTAATAGATATTGTCTTGTATTTAACTTTGACCTTAAAAAATGAAATTTTCAAACTAATAAATAATACATATTTTCTTTTTCAATGTACTATACATTTTGTTACTGTTTGAACTGAAAGAATGTAACATAAATTGTCCCAAATTAAAATGCAACATTTTTGTAAATTGAGACAGAGTCACACTTTGTCACTTTTGTCATGGCATGATAGCTCACAGCAACCTCAAACTCTTAGACGCAAGCTATTCTCTTGCCTCAGCCTCTCTAGTAGCTGGGACTACAGGTGCCTGCCTCAATGCCGGGCTTTTTTTGTTGTTGTTGTTTAGTAGGCCCAGGCTGGTTCGAGCCCACCAGCTCTGGAGAATTGAGGCCCATGTCCTAACCACTGAGCTATGGGTGCCCAGACTATGCAACATTTTTCTCAAAATCATATAATTCATATCTAAGAACTTTTCTTATAGTAAGTTCTATTAATTTTTTTTCATTCATCCACTATTTCAACATTTATTTTAAAGAAGAAAAGGATACTGGTGAAGATAGTGAAGCCAGTCACTAGAAGATTGTTCATCCTTCAGGCAGTATTTAAGCAAATACACTATACTTAGTTGGTGCTATTTTTGGAGGAGGGTGGGAGATGATACATCAAAACATACTTCTGCAGTTCCGATGAATTTGATGATTACAATTTATGGAACATAGAAAAATCTATTAAATACATATTTTTTTTAATTCAGAAGGAAAATTAAGTTTCAATATATATTTAAAAATGGAACCTAGGCCTGTCCTTTATAGGGAGCTCCACCCTACGTGGAGTCCTCCCAATACTCACACCTCTCCTCTGGGCCTAGCCAGGCTGGAGAACGGTGAAGTCACTCCACCCACTCAGGTTGCCCAGAGAGCACTTTAGGTTCTGACCTGCATCAGGAGCAAGGTCCCAGTGGGGCAGCTAGGAAGGCACTGGGGTGTACAGTTGCAACAGTAGTGGTGAAGGGATCCTCTTGTTATACATTCAACAAGAACAAGGAGGAATAGGGGATGACAGTTGACTGGAGCCAGCTTTCAACAGAAGCTCCAGTCCAGAGGGAAAGATAACGGCCAGAAAGAACCCAACAAAGAAGAAGGAGGGGAACCCAGCTGAGAGAAGAGATAGAAAATTGCACATCTTCCCTGCTGAGGCAAGATTCAACTCCAAAGAAACAGAATTCAAGTACAGATCTCATCCCCAAGAGGACATGTGTCTGTCCCCTCCCCTAAGAGAGTTGCTTGCTTGCTGTGGGATCTTTACTTATGAGGAATGAACTGAGACTCTCCTCCCTCACCCCACTGGAGGGAATTGCTGGAAGTTGGGATTCCTTCTCCAGAGAGCCCCTGCTGTGAGACCAGGAATTCCTTTGTCTGGCAGGAAGTTTAAATAAATATTTTTATTGCCCCCTTGAACTTCCAGATTACCCTTCCCCCCTGGCCTGGTAGTTTAGAAGTCCAACCTCTGCAGAAATCAGAATGTCTGCACTTCTTGGCTAGGCCTAGGCATTGAATAGACACAGGCAGTGCAGCTGTGCTGTATCTGTGAATCCAGTAACAGTACAGAAAGACATAGAGGGAAAGGTGACTGACCTGGACCTGAGAAAATGTATCTCAACAGCAGGCAGAGACTTGATTATCTGCACTATGGGTGGAGACCCAAGAACTGCTGAGGTGCACAAACCCAAGTGGAGACACCTCCCACCCAACACCAGCATTATATAGTGATCTGGCCAGGGTCTAATTTGGGAGACACATCTCCCCAACTCTGTGGCCTGCCAGAGGGAACCAGACCTCACCCTATAGAGGTACCAGAGTTATAGAACAGCGACAACAATGGTGTGTGGCTGAGGCTGAGGGAGAAATTCTTTTGCTGTCAGGATATACTCAGGTTTAGATTGAGCTCAGGTGGAATTTTCTCCAGTTGCCATTGAGTGCCTGAGGCAAGCAGGCATCAGCTTCCCCTGCTGGATGGTGGCAGAGGGTGATAACCATGAGGAAGAGGCAGTGACCCTACTTTGATTCGGGCAGGCACATAGTCCTGCAACATTTGCTTATTGGAAAGAACTGGGCCACAGAGACTGGGTTAACAGAGACTGCCAGTGGGGCTACCAGAGACTGGGGTTACCAGAGTCTGGTGGAGAAGGGTGAGCAAAGTGGGGAAAGAGCCATAAACACCCTTGCTCCAAACCTTCTGCTGAACGGGCTTATCGGACTCCTTGGAGCACCAGAGGTGCTCAAGCCACACTTGAGCTACCAGTAGACTCCTAATACCTAGTTTCTGGAAACCTTTCGAACTCTCCAGCTAAAGATCGGGTGCTGCTTGGGACAATTGGGTTGGAACTCTTGAACTGGACAAAACATCTAAGGACCCTCGAAGGTGATACCCTGGTTTTGTTGTAGTGGGAAGGTTCGATTATCCTCTTCCATGTATTACCTGTGGGGGATGGGATGTCCTCGTTGCTTGTATTTCTCCAAAGCAGAAACTGCAACCCAGAGTCACTGATTCACTAGGATTGGACAGAGCTCAGCTGAATACTAGACAGAGCTACCAACCCCCACTACACCAATCAGGCCTCTAGAGTCACAGACTGTAGCAAAACTGTAAAGGAAAAGCTGCACTCAGAAACCCCAGTTCCTTAGTGAAGGTCTGGTCAACCACAACACCAGAAGTCTCTGATCCAATTTCACCTTACCTGCGCATCTAGCTAGACAATGAAAAACAATCATGGGGTGGAAACAGCAGAAAAACTCTGGCAACATGAATAATCAGAACACTTCACCCCCCCCCCAAAAAAAATGTCAAAACAGCCACAGCAGAGGATCCTCTTCACAAACAAATGGATGAGATGTCAGATAGTGAATTTAGAATTTGGATGGCAATTAAGATCAACAGAATGGAAGTAAAGTTGGAGTCAGAAATTCCAAGAATAATTAAAAAGATGTCTCAAGAATTCAATGAATTCAAAGACAAAATCATCGAAGATCTTGACACACTGAAAAAAGAAATTATAGCCCTCCAAGAAATGAGAAATACAGTAGAATCCATCAGTAACAGAATGGAGCAGGCAGAAGAAAGGATCTCCAACATTGAAGACAAAGTCTTTTTTTTTATTGAATCATACCTGTGTACAATAATTCAATCATGGAGTACAGTGTGCGGGATTCAGATACAATCGGAGATATTTTTATCATCCTGGTTGCGATGACATTCAAGAGACTTTCTCATTACTATGTGAGAAAATTTTGGATCCGTATTTA
Source organism: Perodicticus potto (assembly GCA_963574655.1). Lineage (NCBI taxonomy): Eukaryota > Metazoa > Chordata > Mammalia > Primates > Lorisidae > Perodicticus > Perodicticus potto. The sequence goes on along the minus strand of CAUYRH010035074.1, from coordinate 301 downwards.
GAAGTTTTCTCCTGACCATTCAAATATACACCACTGGTGTGATCCTGCCCTTTATCCTTTCTCCCTCCCCTTCCCTCCCTCGCCCCTTTCCCCATCATCCCGTGCAATAAATGGGTTGTAGCCTTCACTATAAAGATATAAATTTGCCTCATATTAGGGTTGTATACATTGGATACTTTTTCTTCCATTCTAGAGATACTTTGCTAAGGAGAACCTGATCCAGCTCCATCCATGTAAATATGAAAGAAGAAAAGTCACCATCTTTTTTAAGGCTGCATAATATTCCACGGTATACATGTAC
>CAUYRH010035073.1:0-12289 GCA_963574655.1 Perodicticus potto | reverse complement strand
CTTCATATACAATCTGAAATATTTTCATCAAACCATTTAACATAGCCTTCATGGCCTTTTAAAAACTATATGTAGACATTCATCAGACTTCCTCTTCTCCCCTCATTCACCACCAATTTTTATTCTGTGCTCTCTTCCCTGATCAATAAAAGGATAATGAGGAAACATAAGGTACAGCAACACTTAATGAGAGACTTCTGGGCACTAAAACATTAGAATGTGCGTTTAGATCCTGCGGTAGCCCAGGGGACCATCTAGAACAGGCAAATAGGTTTCGTTTCACATGTCAACTCCAATTTGCACTAATGTATGGGAAAAATTCCAAAGTCCCACCTGGGGTTAGGAAAGAGTGTCATGACAGTTTAGTTATGTCTGCCATGCTGTGGGTAGATCGCAATCTAGAGCTGTTGCTCTCAAACTTGGCTTCCCTGAACTGGACTCAGTCTGGAGAGTTTTTACATAGACCAATTGCAGCAGGAACTCTAGAACTGGCCCAGGCATCAGCATTTATCAAAATTCCCGAGGAGATTCTAATTTGCAATTGATGTGAGAAGCACAGGTGCAGAGCAATGTCACTTACACCTGTTTTCATTATTGCTACTGCTCCTAGACCTCCCAGGAAGGCTTCCCATATCTTTTTTAATATATAGTTTTTTTCCTAACCATCTCCCCGTGAAATTTCAATACCACAAATATACTACATAGGTGTTTACATACTGTATCTAAATACGAGCTTTATAGATAAAAAGGGTAACATTTTGTCACATGCCTCCTCCCACCCACTCCTTAAGCAGTTTTCACCCCTGGGGAGCAATACTTTTCCTGGGGAGACTATATGATATAGAGAATTAAAAACAGCTTCTAGAGAATTATTTATAATGACAGAAATAATAGCATCGTTTGAGATTTGGGTGTTAATAAGTTACTACGTGAAAGCAAAAAATGTCACTGCAAGTGTAAAAGGAGAGGAACAAAATTTATCTTTGTGGCCACTGATCCACTTGGTTATGTTGTCAATAGTTGTTAGAAATAATTAAGGGATAATGTTAATTGAACAGGGCTCTATCTGGTGCAAGGGCCCCCCGCTGCTAGATAAGTACTGAGGAGAAGTGGGGATGTTTACTTTCCTAGCAAAAACAACTGCTTCTGTGCTGAATATTCCCAATGACTCAGTCATTATTCTATTTCCTATTAGTTAAGAAATTGATGGGGGTTTTTTTCCTGTTGGATTTTTGTGCCTTATGATGATATCTGATTGTTTTATTGTTACTCACCATCTTAATAAAAGTGGTAGCATGAGTTTTAACTTAGACATAGGCATTTGTTCATCCATAACCTATAGTGATCTTTATTACTATATATTTTTACTTTTGCTTTACAACTGAAAAAAAATCACAATATTTTATAAGATTCTGCAAACAAACACAAATGTAAAGCCTTATAAGTAAGTTAAGGGACACACATGCAGGACCTGCCTAATTGAAGTGTCCCCAGCCAAGACCGCAGCAGCTGACTTGGTGCCAACCCTAGTGCTCACTTGCCCGGTCATCGTGGGCAAGTCATTTAACCCAGCCGGCCTTTGATTCATCATTCTTGGTTTCATTTAAAGAATTGAAAAATATCTGCTCTTCCAAAAAGGCTTCAGTTGGAATAAATAACATATAAAACTATTTCATAAAAGTAGATACGTGTTACACAAATGAAAGATAATGGTGACTCAATGCCATTTAACCATGATTTATCAGTCCCCCAAGTTCTAATCGCTACCCTTAACATATGGAGCCCAAAGACAAGATGCTCATCCTGCTCTCAGCAAAAGCCAACAAGTCTCCCTGGGGGGGTTGCACTGCATGTGATGCTTGTACTGAAAGATGGCTTGCCCACCTCTGGGCTTCTCCCCTACAAGGTGAACAAGGCGTCAAATGGACTGCAGCAGGAACTATTCAGACACTCTGGATTCTGTAGCTAATACAGAGGCAGCAGTTTCGAACTGTCTTTTTGATTTTAGAATCTCCAGCCCATCCTTGGCATTATGATATATGATCACAGAGCTGCTTCAGCATCTCAGCGTTGTCACAGTTGGGCTCTGTGCATTTTCCACCAGTAGTCAGTGCTGGGTCCTTTATCAGAGAAGAAATACCATGAAGGCAGGACTTATGAGCTCCTGGAAGGGACCCTGAACCCCCAGATTTCTGATCCCAGTTACATGTTGACTGGTGGGAGGGGGGCCGAAGGTGGGGCTTCGGACAGTTCGTGTGACAGAGGAATCAGCAGACAGACTCTTATTAATGCCCGTGTCATTGTTAACCAACTCTGTCACCTGAAACTCGCATCTGAAATGGCCAGTTCCCCCTTGCCTTCTGATTTGGTCTCAGCAAATCCTGCCAGAATCCAGAGAAGCAGAGCCGACATTTTTCTCTCCAACGTCCCGGTATCTCTTTGCTCTCCTGCCCTGGCCCTTTTCTGGCTTGGAAGCCCCATGGCAGCAGCATCAGTGACACACAAATGCAAGGAGAGTGCCTGAATGGACCTGCTGTCAGAGCACACTGGCCACCGGAGAGGCGGCAATCTCCCCAGCCACGTGGGACAACCTGCCGCTCTGAGCCAGTCGCCACCAGCCCCAAATGCAGAGGGACTCGGAGGGACAGGCTTTAGAATACATCCGGGAGCCTGAGAAAGGACAGCTGGACACAGAAGGGGCAGCTCAGAGTGACTTCATAAAGAGCCACATGAGTTACCTCAGCCTTGGCGTGGAGGGAGTTTGCTGTAGGAGGCCCCTTGGCAGAGGCTCCCCAGAGGCATGCCAGCTGCCTTCGAACCCCTTTTCACTCCTTCCAATTAAAAAGCAACATCCCTGTGTGCCACACTGTTACAGACGCAAGCAATGTATTCCAGCAAATATTTAAGTGGCAGGTCCCCCGATCTCCAGTCCATCTGTGCTAATGGGGAGATGACACAGGCCACCTGGTTAGAGCTGGAGCCTGAGAAGCAGGGAGAGACAGGGGAGTCACAGCCTTGCTGCTGGCAGCAAGACCCACGTGTTTGTTTTTTAATGATGAGTGCTTCAGCACGAGGAGCCCATTTTCTTCACTCAAGGCCTTGGTAAAGTTCAGCTACTCTTAATTGGGTAAGACAGCCTGACTCATGTAGTGCGGAACAAGAAGCTCGTGCTAGTGGTACCCGTTGTTTTAATTTAATTTATTTTATGTTCTTGAGAGAGTTCAGCAAATCACACACAATCCCAGGAAAAGGAGCTGACATGGCGGTTTCACTGAGCTCAGAGACTCGTCAAATTAGAGTAACTCCCCCAAGTATCCTCTACATTTTATTTGTTAGATATCTCAGTTGTATTAGGCGCTATTCTCAAAAGGGCAGCCACTTCCTCTTCTGATTTAATCATCAGCATCGTATTTTCATAATAGATAAATCTGGCTAATCTTCACTGCACTTAAGATTGGCTGTTGACCTAGAACACTCTGGCAGTGTTTTTAGGGGAAAAATACTTTCTGGTGATGTTGCAAGCCTTTACAACAGGTGCCAGCAGTGAGAGTGGCTCCCTAAGCCCAGGTCCGTCTGAGGCACTGCGCCCCCTGCTGTCACACAGATCACCTGCCCCCACTGACTCTCTTCTGCCCTCCCTTCCCATTGAGAAAAGGACATTCACATACCCCCTCCCCCACTCCTGCCCCTCACCTTAAATCACAGCACAGCAGAGACCAGAACATAAGCACCCCAATTTCCAAATGTTTATCTCCTCTAGTTAAAAAATGATTTTCTAAATTGTTGCTAAAATATAACCCTTCTCCTAAATTGTCATCCATTGGAACATGGCAACCACCCAGCTAGCCACAATAGCCTACTGACCCTGATGTGCCGGCCACCTCTCCACATGCCTGTGCACCGGTTGGGCACAGAGCAGAGCTGCCCAGCCTGCATGCTGATGACAGTCAGGAAACATGAATGCGTGTTAACAGGAGGCCTTAGAAAAAGGGTTCCATGGTTTAATAGGTTTGGGAATCAATGAATACCAATTGTCCCTTTTGGAACTTCTCAGTGCAAATTACAATAGTAAGAATCTTAAAAAGTCCCACAGCAAAGAAAGATTCCTTTTACCCAGAATTTTCCAAATACTTTTGACCCCAGAGCACCTTTTACCCAGATACCCTAAGAAAACACATCTGTTAGAAGGCAGGAGTAGGACATTCCTAACTTAAAAGAAAAAAAAAATGTTAATTGAGGATAAATATGAGTATGCCCTTGTTAAATAAAGTTCAGCTATGGGTGTGCATGAACACCATGGACTGGAACTTAAAGTGTTAAACATAACTAGCATTCATTGGGTTTACAAGTGCCAAGCACTATGCCAAATCCTTTAATTATGCATAACTTCCTTTGTATTTAGTCTCACAACAGTCCACAACGTCAGTAGGTTCTATACTTATCCAATTTTATAACTAATGAACAGAGAGGTTAAGTAACCTGCCTAAGGTCACACAGGAATCCAGATCTGCCTGTTGCCAAAGTCTGCGTCCTTTGCCGGAAAGTCTTCTGCTTCCCTGATGCTCAGGGCTACCTCAGCAGAGATGAGAATAAGGACTACATGGATCAGGAAGACAGAAGTCTTCCCTAGGGATCCCTGCAATTGAGAAGGCAGAGGCATTCTGTTCAGGCCCCACCCAACCCAGCCATCGTGACCTACTTAAAATGAGTAACTATTGAAGGGAGGATCCGACTTGGTCAGTATCTCCAGCGATGAGGCCTGAGTTGAGAATTCCGAGCTGTCATTCTTGCATCTCTGTTATGGATTTATGTTGCTCTTCCGCAATAGGGGAAGAAGCAGAATCGCTAGCTGGGGCCTCGGGAGGAAGATTTTAACTGTTCAAAGCATTCTTGTGTGCTCAGGACCTGAGCAGCAGCCAGCTCAACCCTTAAGTGCAGTTCTCACAGCAACAGCAGCATCTGGTGCTTGACAGAAAGCCACATCCTTGGGCCCCCACTCCAGACCTACTGAATCAGAATCTGTAGGAGTGAGGTCCAGGAATTGTTTTAACAAGACATTAACATTTGAGAAGTCATGATTATCCCATGAAATCTCTCATTCTGTAAATGAAAAAACTACATCCCAGAGAGGACAAGTGACTCTCCCTGTTCTGGAGTGAATAGATTGCTGGTTTTCCCTGCCTAATAACCATAACACCCCCCACTTTTTTTGTCAACAATACCCAGATTTTACTCCCTCCTCCTCCTTCTGTTCACGTAGTCTGATTGGAGCTAAGCCAGTGCTTTCGGATTCAGTGGTGGGGACATGATCCGATCCAAACAGAGGAATTTATCCAAACTCTGACCCCAACCTGGCCAAAGACATACGCTTTAGGGACGGGCATATGACTCCGCAAAGCCGATGACACTGGGTTATAGAAATTTTATTGGAATCTTGGGAAAGAGAAGCTTTCTTTCCACTGAGATTAAAGATGATGTTTAAATGGTCCGGGTGTCATGAAGCCTACCATAAGAGAAGTCTCATCAGGAAAGTGTTTCTGGCCTCGTTTGTCCTACTCTGAACTCCAAAACCTTAATTTGGGCTGTCAGCTAAGCTCCAGTTAGTCCAGAAGTATCTACTTAACACCTAGGGGAGATGTTAACTCAATGTCCTTTGATGGCAGATTCGTAGATAATGTGACCCCTCGCTTCTGGCTTGAGAATTATTGGGTTTACTAAACATAATGTTATTCATGGAACGCTAAAAGCCAAACTGTGAACTCTGATGAGAATTTTTCAATCCTACTTAAATAGCATTGATTTTTAACAAACATGGTCAAGGTGATAGTTCTGGTCTGGACTTCTCCACTAAGCAGAAGTATGGGTGTCAGACATTGTGGAATTCCCTTCAACACACTACAACAGCATTTTCTAACCTTTTTAAAATCTCATGGCACACTTGAACCTATAGTTAAATTTCCACAGCACACTTGAATTATATTGATCAAAAAAAAAAAAAAGGAGTTAAAAAAATATATTTACTGTCTTTGAACTTTTTTGGAAAATAATTTCATTATCTTAAAAATTTCTCATGGCACACCTAAGATCTTCTCATGATCTACTGGTTGAAAATCACTGCATAGAAAGGAAGCAATAGATTAAGGTTTTTCTGTGAATTATTCTATGTCAATATTATGTAAATTTTGAAAATACTTCCAAATATCATAATATCCTCACTTTGAAATAAAAATCTTAAGTACTGTTTCCTCCCTGATCTATAAATGGTCTGGATTCAAGAAATCTGTCTCCTGTCTTTGCTATAAAACTCCAAGAACACATTAATTGAGCACAAATCGCCGAGTACAATGCTAAAACTTTGGCAGGTATTATCCCATAATCCTAGAAAACAGCCCCTTTGAGGAACCATTTATATTAGCTAGCATCCTGTGAGCACTTACTATATGCCAGACACTGTTGTAAGTACTTAAGACACGTAAGTGTGTTTAAACACATTAACTCGTTTTATTCTCCCAGCCTATTACAAGGGTTACACAATTAGTAAGCAGCAGGGAAGAACTTCAAACCCCGGCACTCTAACAGAGATTGTTCACCGAAGACTTTAGAGTACTACTTAGGAAGTGTCAGTTCAGGTGGATAAAACAGGCAGGAGGTAAGACAGATGATCAACCTCCTTTTGGTGACCTCTCCAGGTTAGGGAATCAAATACATTCTGCGTTAGAACACCTCACTAGTAAAAATAGGGACTAAAGGCTCGGTGCCCATAGCACAGTGGTTACGGCACCAGCCACATACGTTGAGGCTGGCAAGTTCAAACCTGACCCAAGCCAGCTAAACAACAATGACAACTGCAACAAAAAATAACCGGATGTTGGGGCGAGTGCCTGTAGTCCTAGCTATTTGGGAGGCTAAGGCAACAGAATCATTTAAGCCCAACAGTTTGAAGTTGCTGTGAGTTGTGATGCCACCGAACTTTACCCAGGGCAACATACTGAGACTCTGTCTCAAAAAAACAAAGACAAAAACAGAAAAACATAGGGGCTAAAATCTCCAAAGTTTCTCTGGGATCTATTCCAAAACACTATGTATTTATTTACATGGTTTTTCACTACCACCAAGACTGTGAGGCCCCTGGAATGTCTACATGAGAGGATTTCAGAAGTAGCAACCTGTTTTGGATATGAAATCAGGAAGTTTGAGACTCCAATTACATGACCAGCATGCTATATTTATTTGAATGCTTATTCAGAGCAGATTTTAGAAGCTAAGAGTTAATCAAAACCACCCTGAGATATCATCCCAGTGACAATAGCCCACATTACAAAGTCCCAAAGCTGCAGATGCTAGCACAGATGTGGAGAGAGGAGAACACTTTTATAATATTGGTGGGACTGAAAACTAATATAGCCTCTTTGGAAAGAAGTATGGAGAATCCTCAAAGATCTCAAATTAGATTTCCCATTTGGCCCCACACTTGCACTACTAGGTATATACCAGAAGACAAAGACTCATCTTATCATAAGTACATTTGCACTAGATTGTTTATCGCGGCTCAATTTATAATTGCCAAGACCTAATTCCCATCAACTCAGGAATGGATTAACAATTTGTGGTACCTGCACACCATGGAATACTAATCAGCCATAAGAAAAGATGGTGACTTCACATCTTTTATAATATCCTGGATGGAGTTGAAACACATTCTTCTTAGTAAAGTGTCATAAAAATGGAAAAGCAATTATCCAATGTGCTCAATACCAATATGAAGCCAGTAGATGATCTAATGCATGCCCACATTGGAGAAAAACTCATTTCAATTCAAGGAGGGGGGAGGGTAATGAGGGAGGGGCGTAGGGAGGGTTGGGGTGCTCTCACTGAATGGGTGTGGGGTGAGGGTGTTTGGCACACTTTTTGTGTGTGGGACAGAACCACAAGAGGGACTCTAACAAAATCAAATATTTTGACCTGGTTGTTTTTACCCTTATATTAAATAAATTTACTTTTCAAAACAAAGAAGTAATTCCTGCTCTGAGAGACCCTTGGCTTGGTGTCTCCAGATATGTCTTAAGAGGGTAGAAAATGAAGAAACTCCAGCTCTTAGAAATCCTGCTTCAGGTTTGATCTGATATTGAGGAGTTTTACCCTTCCTAAATTGTGGAGGTCATCTCACTCCCTAGATAAGTCCAGCAGAGGGTGATGGTGAATCTATATAGGCCAAAGAAAGCATCTATGCTTCAGCCCCAGATCTAAATAATTTAACTGAATGTATCTCTCATTTGTAATAAGATTTTGGACTTTATTTTAATTGGCAGGTTTTTTCCTTTCGGAGGGACCTCAAATCTTCCTCTAATAAAGGGCATGCTATCTTTGCCTTACAAGGCCTTGGAAGAGAAAATAGAATTCCCTGCAAGAAACCAGGACTTAAGATATAATTGACTATTGCTCTGGATATGATCCACTCAGGAACTGCAGCGGGTACAAGAATATGAAGTGTGTGTGTGGTTTTTCCAAGTTGGTGGTCTGAGCAAGGCAGAGATCGTCTACACAGGGTAGCAGTGTTCTTAAACTCTGTTCTATTTGGTTTAGTGTTCACCAACCACAGAAAATGCAAATAGAATCATCAACAAATGCCTTTCCCCTTTGGACAAACTGTTTCCATACTTATAGATACCACTACCTTCATTGTATCCTACTGGCTTAAAATAGTACTTTGGTTACAAGACAAGGTCAGTCCCTAGTAGAACTTCCAGGGAACTAAAAAGTTCCAACAAACTTTTTAGTTTGATTCAATCCCCTTGAGCTCCTCCTTGAAACTGTGAACTTTCCCAGATATATGATAGGTAAGGAAAGAACTGTCAGGGGAAATGACAACTGTTATTGAGATCAATAAACTTTGCAGAGTTTAGTTATGAGAACACTGTGCTGAGAGATATTGAAACCTGGGTCTTTTGACATTCTCACATTTCAGTACAATGGGAAGCTTTCCTTGTCCCAGGTCCTGTAGAAAGGTGTTGGAAGATCTGATTACAGCATGTTGAGTTATCTGGGCTATTATATTTTCTTCAGAGAACTATGGGAAGACTGAATCATCACCTACTTCTATGTAACCCAGTTGGGTCCAGCTTGTAAACTTGCGAGTAACAGTCTCCCCAGAAATTTCAAGTTGAAAGGATTAGTCTAAAGGGGAACTGAAATTTTACTGGCATTCTATAAAAGAGACCATTCTTCTTAGTAGTCAAATCTCCTAAAAGCTGCAATGGTCAACTTTGTATTCTAGATCCAAGCTTACTTACACTAAGATCTTAGCAGCTAGGAGTTTATTGACCTTCAAAGTAGCACTCTAATAAAAATATAACTCAGGGATACTGGGGAGAGAAGACTTCAGGCATCTCTAGCTGGTGGGACCTGCCCAGAAACATCCCTTTGGGGACACAGGGAGACAGCGTGAGACTTCTGGACCCCCTGAGAAAGGCAAAAGCAGTGGAGATTTGGCAAATGGTTGCATGTGTTCATTTGGTCTAATCCTGCTGGCAGCTGTGGGTGCAGCAGCAGTGAGACTGCAAGCCGGAAAGGCCTTACCTGTGAGCTGTTAGGGTTTCTTTTGGGCTTGGCACTCCGTTGAACTGCCTTGGGAGAATTTGGGCAAGAGTGAGGTGGTCTTTGAGTGTTGTCTGGGGCCCCAGACTGAGCCACTGAGCCAGGCGGAGCTACCAGTGTTTGGTTGTGGGCTGTGTGGAGCCATTGTGGGAGAACTGCCCTGGCAAGCTCCACCCTCAGGATTGCAGAACAAGCATCGGGCAGGAGCGAGTAATCTAGTGACTGAGCAGTCTAAAGGCGGGGACTGAGCCGCCTTGCAGCCTTAGCCCTCAGGGGCAGAGAGTGAGACCAGTTTTGGCACACTGGGTAAGTGGAGAGCCACTTAGGCGTGATCCCAACCACAAGCACTTTCCTGGGAAAGCTTCTGCTTAGCCCAAGATAGCAATTTAAAGTGCCTTCTAAGGAGGCTGAGGAGGATTCAGGCTCTCCACCTAAGAGAGAGGGAGGAGTTTCTGTGGGGGTTTGAGAAAGCATTAGAGGCCTCCGGTCTCCATTTTGTACAGCTGTATCAACATTGTGATTAACATATCATACCCCACAAGATCAACTCTTGCCCAGATAATATCAGCAAGATATATATACTGCTTTATTTTTGGTTTGTTTTTGTTTTGTTTTTGTTTGTTTGTTTTTGTTATTGTTGTTTTGTTTTTAATTTCAACATTTCCTTAAAGATTTTTCTTTTCTTTTTTCTTTCTTTTATTTCTTCATTTTTCTAGTTTAAATATAATTTTCCATTGTTGCCTTTTTCAACAATTAGAACTTCAATTTTGCTAGTGTTTCTACCCATATTAATTGTTTTTTTCCCCAATTTTATCCCGTAAGGTTTTCGGTTTGCTTGTTTTGGTTTGATTTATTGCATTTTTGTCTTTCTTCTTTACTTGGTGGAGGTGGGGTACTATGTCCAAACAGGCTGGCAAAGAGCTGCTGACCTAGCCACCCAACCCGGCACCAGCAGAGGTTGGGAGTTCTTAAGGTTGGGTCAAAGTACCCTACTATACACCTATATTGCTCCCATCCCCCTTTCTGTGCCTCTCTTCTTTTGGCCAATAGTTGCTTCTACCCACCCCCTCTCCTTTCTCCTTTTTTTTTTTTCTCTTTCTTTCCTTTTTCCCTTCTTGCTCTTCAATCTTCTCATCCTTCTGGTCCTATACCAAAAGGACTCATTGAAACCCTAGTCCAGAGGCACAGCAACTTAAAGAGCAGGAGGAAGTGAAAGGAAAATTAGGGCAAGGAAACAGATAAAAGAAATCACTCATGAGGAAGAATCAGCAGAAAACTCCTGGCATCATGAAAAACCAGTCCAGAACAACCCCCACCTCCAAAGGGGCTGTGAGGTAGATACTACAGAGGATTCCACCTATAAGGAAATGTTAGAAATGACATAAAGGGAATTTAGAATACAGATGATGAAAACAATTAAGGAAATGAAGGAAATAATGAAGGAAAATGCTGATAAAGTGGAAAAAGAAATCCAAAAACAGAATCAATTAAGAGATGAATGCTATGAAGAATATAAAAAGGATATGGCAGAGCTGAGGGAACTGAAGCAGTCAATTAGGGAACTTAAAGATGCAGTAGAAAGTATCAACCACAGATTAGACCATGCAGAAGAAAGAATCTCAGAGGTAGAGGACAAAGCTCTTGAGATAACTCAGATAGTTAAAGAGGCAGAAAAGAAGAGAGAGAAAGCAGAACGTTCGCTGACAGAATTATGGGACTCTATGAAGTGTTCAAACATACGAGTTATAGGTATCCCAGAAGGGGAAGAAGGATGCCCTACGGGAATGGAAGCCATACTAGAGAATATTATAAATGACAATTTCCCAAATATCACCAAAGATTCTGACACTCTCTTTTCAGAGGGATATCAGACCCCAGGTGGCCTCAACTCTAACCAAGCTTCCCCAAGACACATAGTGATGAACCTGTCCAAAGTCAAGACAAAAGAAAAGATTCCTCAAGCTGCCAGGAGTAAGCGCCAGTTGACCTACAGGGGCAAATCTATCAGGGTGACTGCAGACTTCTCTAATGAAACTTTCCAAGCATGAAGACAATGGTCATCTACCTTTAATCTACTTAAACAGAACAATCTCCAGCCCAGAATTCTATATCCTGCAAAGCTAAGTTTTAAAATTGATGGAGAAATTGAATCATTTACTGATATACAAACACTGAAGAAATTTGCCACAACAAGAACAACTCTACAGGAAATACTCCAACCTATTCTCCACACTCACCATCACAATGGATCAACAGCAAAATAAGAACTCAGAAATTAAAGGACAGAGCCTAACTTCCACACTGATGCAAGAGATAAAACCTAGCAATGGAATCTCACAAAATAAGATGAATAGAACACTACCACACTTATCAATTATCACAATAAATGTTAGTGGCTTGAATTCCCCACTGAAGAGGCATAGATTGGCTGACTGGATTAAAAACACAAACCATCCATTTGCTGTCTGCAGGAAACACACCTAGCTTCAAAAGACAAATTAAAACTCCGAGTTAAGGGTTGGAAGACAATTTTTCAGGCAAATAGAATTCAGAAGAAAAGAGGAGTTGCAATCTTATTTTCAGATACATGTGGATTTAAAGCAACTAAAGTCAAAAAAGACAAAGATAGTCACTTTGTATTGGTCAAGGGAAAAATATAACAAGAAGACTTTTCAATTCTAAATATTTATGTGCC
>CAUYRH010035071.1:0-37407 GCA_963574655.1 Perodicticus potto | reverse complement strand
CTTAGTAAAGCATCACAATAACGTAGATGCATGAATCCCATTTTTTAAAGATTTATATGAGGACAATTAATGACAATTTTTGACATGGTGGGGGTGAGGGAAGGGGAGAGCAGAGAGAGAAATATTGAGGGAGGGGTGGGGAAAGGAAGAGCAGAGAGAGGGAAGGAGCGAGGGGGGTGGGGTCTTGGGGCCCTGGTTTGTGCCACACCTTTTGGGGGCAAAACTCCATTGTAAGAGGGACTTTACCCAACAAATGCAACTAGTGTAACATGGTTTCTTGTACCCTCAATGAATCCCCAACAATAAAAAAAAAAAGAAAGAAACATTAAAAAAAAAAAGATATAATTTATAGTCAGATTGATTGTTATATTTTCTCATATAGGGTCTTTTCTTATTTAGTGAGATCTGGAGATACCACAAAAATGGTTCAGATAGATCACAGCTCCCATGGAGTTATAGTCACCAGATATGGATGAGATTCTATTCAGTGCATCAGAATCAAAATGGAGCATTGATTGATCCACTTGAGCCATTAAGTATTCCCTACTGTACATTATGCCCAGGCCTGCAGAATGAAGCAGACTCTTAAAAAAAAAAAAAAAAAAAAAAGGACTGGTTTTAGAATCAGATAGAACTTAGATACCTCATCATGAAAGGACTGTAATATTAGATCCTACTTTCTCTGAGAGGCCTAATTGAGGAAATATATAATGCATAGTGACTGCTCAATAAAAAAACTGTTAATTATTAGAGTTAAGAATTAGAGACATATATTCACAGAAGCTGTAAGAATGGAATAAATAACCAAAGAAAAAATTCTAGAAAGAGAATATGTGATATATATAATACATACCATTCAAAAACAACTAGAAATGCTATGATAACTAAGTCACTCTTTCAGTAATTCTGGATTCAGGAAAGCCTGACAGTCAATGGATGCAGAATCGGGGACCCAATGTCCAAGAGAAACAAGAAACCTGGTCTTGATCTCCCAAGTGGATTCTTCCTTGTGACACATTGACTATATAGTTCTGTTCCTATGTAGATGACTGTTACACTTACCTCCTTAGTGTCCACTGACACATCACCTGCTAGAGGGGACTGCTGAGTCAGAGAAGCCTTAATACCTCAATATACAGATGGATAAATAGAAACAAAGGGATGAGACAGTGTATTCTACAGTATTCCTTGAAATTAAAAGAATTCTGTCAAAAGATCTTCTACTAGCTTAATTAATGTATAGATACAGTAGACTCCTGGCATTAGTAAATTTAACTTTTATATTTTCAACCTTTTACAAAAGTCAGTGATACTCAAAAGAGTCCATTTTCAACCTCTCTTCCCCAGATGCTTAGCCTTAGAGCCAGAAATCAAAGTAAATAAGCTGAATGAGAGCACACTTTGTTTGTGGACTGAAGCACTCAACTCAGCAGTGACTTAGTGCATTCAAGTGCTAGGAAGGCTTCACATGAAAACAAGTAAAAGCAACAGATGGACAGCTTTTATCTATAGTCCAGCCAGAGCAAAAAACAAACCAACAAACAAAAAACTGTTCACTTGGTGAGAAAGAAAACTTGCTTAAAAGTTGAGATTATTAAAATGTGGTAAGTTGCACAACCACTTTCCTTACTAATTTAAGAATTCATGAAATGACATATGTCAAGGATAAACAATATTGGTTGGTTATGGGCATGCATTTTGATAGGGCCTATTGCCTAGAACAGCGGTTCTCAACCTGTGGGTTGTGAGTGACCCCTTTATAACAATGAAAATACATCACGGCATCAGAAAGGTTGAGAACCATTGGCCTAGAAAGACAATTGATCATCAGACAGGGAAATAAAGAGCTTAAGTCTCAGTGTGGCATTTGGCCAATTACTTCTGCACCTTTTCACATAAATACGCCTTGGCAAAGATGCCCTGAGTCACTCCAGTCCTCAGTTTACTTAATGCATAAGGAAAGGAGGTGACTAGTTTGGACCAAATCACCTCTAATTCTAGAACTTCATATGTCTGACAATTTATGATTCTTTCTGTATATATGGGTTGCATGGATTCTGCAACAGGTCTTGTGTCTTTATCACATTTTCATTCTTCATTCCTCTGGAATGTTACACTCCTCTAAGCTGTATGTTTGGAATGGGTAAAAACAGTCTCAATTGCCTTCATGAATGACCTGGATTTCTGTTTGTTTTTCCCAGTGATAGGTTTCAGGATAACTAATAAGATGGAGCCAGCAGGTAAAGGCTATTTTCCAAAGGCTTCTCCTCAGGGGTGATTCTTAAGGCGTGTATCATGAGAGGATCACAAAAAATTTTAAAGATCATTAATTAAATTATTTTTGAAAGAAGTTCAAGGCAGAGTAAGTATACTGCTTTACTATTTTTTTTTTTTGATCAACATAATTTAAGCATGCCATGAAAGTTTAATTATAGGTACAAATAGGCCAGAGGATATAAAAGCTTGAAAAACACTGGTCTAGAGATTGCTTCCTAAGAACAGGCATAATTTTAAAGAGTTTTTAACTAGCCAAGAGAATCACAGGCCCCTCTTACTCACGCCATGCACAGAGTTGAGTTTAGGCCCAGAATCAGCGTCTACTTAGATTTTGCTGTGTTTATCAAAATTTCCTCATTTAAGGAAGAGGCAGTGATACAAACCCCAAAAGTCCCCCAAATTAAGATATATAGAGGCAGTTCCTGTATTACAAACATCTAACTTACATGTACAAAAGGAGGCTATTTCAACAAGTCCCAAGTTACAAACACCTGCGTGACTCGCACTTAAGAACAGAAGCTATTACAGGTAAGAGGCAAATGTATCTGTTCCAACTTACATATGAATTCAACGTAAGAACAAACCTACAGAACCTAACTGGCATGTAACGTGGGGACCTCCTGTAATCTATTTCCACGGCTCTTTATATTTCTGAGCCAAACTTTGTTTCAGAGAGGATAGCACAGGTTTCTGAGCCCAGTCTCCATCTTCTTCACACACACTTGGCTTGAACAGATCTGAGTAAAAGAAAATTAAATCGTCAAAATGGTGTTTTCCTCCAAAGATACATTAATTGCTCTTGTTCGATTTACTTCTGTTCATCTTAATATAATGAAAAGTGGCTTATTGTAAGAAAAATAAATAGATAACTCTCAACAATATTTTTTATATTTTCAAATTGAGGAACTGAAAGTCATCTTTAAAATGTTTAACCTATATTACTTAAATTTTGACTACTTTTAAAATAAACATTGAGAGGGCAAAGCTCCACTCGTTTGGCTTCTACTACAAAAGTTCTCACAACCCACAAAACTCTAAACTAAAGCCATTCACTGTCAGACTCAGAGATCTGCTTTTCTGGCTGTCTCTGACTTCTAAAGCAGAAATGTATTCAATACACAAAACATTTTATTGACTTGAGAAGGACAGAGACACCTGGGAGATATTACAAAGCGTGCCAAATCTATTTGAAGCAATTAAGATCATAGTGAGAAGAATCCAGGATATCCAGAATTTATATGAAGAAGGCATATTATCTCTGACAATTTTATGGCATGTACTTTTCACAAGTTCTAATATACCTTCCTTGAGTAAAATGTTCATAATGAAATTGGATAATCAGAATTACTCTCATCCTGTTTGCCTGGGTCACACAGTACTTGTCAGAAGTTTTGGAGCAGCATCTGAAAATATTTATGCTACTAAATACTCTCTTCAAAATTATAGTCCTTTAAATTTAATACACTAATCAACAAAATCATTTGGAAGCACCTGATTTCTCTTGCTTCTGTAGCTCATTATGTTCATTTCCTCACTTCAAGTTCTGGATGACTTGGTTCTACTTAAGTAGCACCTGTGTAAGAATGGTTTCATCATACTAATCGCTGTTGGCCTGATTCTCCCATCCCTGTGCCCATGTAACTTTCATGAAGTCAAACTCCCTTTCAAAGTGAGAATTCATGTGCTCTCCATATGGGAATATTTGTACATCTTTAAGATAATAGCTTCTTTGTTGCTATTATTATCTTCTTCTCAAAACAAATAGAACAAACAGTGCCTGTCATGCCCATTTTTTTCAGAGAAGAAATCTCCAGAAAGTACTTAGTGGTCCAACTGGAAAATGTTATAACAATGGAGTTGTTCCTGGTTTTTAATTTAGTACAGGTGGATAATCTCTGAAAAACCTAAGACAGTGAACAGATTGAATCACTTTTAACAATTTGAATGTTGAATGAATTCCAAAGTGCTCACAGTCAAGCTGTTTCTGCCTTTCTTAAACTAATACTTCAAACGAAGATTAAATAATTTTTCTTTGAAGATTGGCTGAAAGTACTGGAAAATTGTGTGCTTTAGAAAATGACATTCATTATTAAATGAGTGGGCATTGTAATTACATTGATATTTTAATTGGGGTTGCCATACATTGGGAGGGGGCAGGAATGTTTTTTTAAATCTTTCCTTGGGAGACCGATATTCTCTAAAAGAGACACAATTCAATAAATTTTGAAATTAAAACATTAGGAATGTTTCATTATATAAATATTATAATGAGGCTTTAAAAAGTTGTAGATTTTCAACACCCAACATGCTAAGTTTTATTCCAAACTAGTATTCTAGTCATCAAACAGCATGATATGACTTCTCTAAATTTAGCACTGAGCATAGTTTTAAGCTGAATTTGCCATCAGCTGAAACAAAGGCAGAAAAGTAAAAGTATGCTTATGGCATAAAAAAAGGTATGTATCTATTAAATTATAATTCATATAACAAAACAAAAATATAAAGCTTGACCAATTAGCATACAATGTCTAATAGAGATCTGATTTCAGAATACTTGAAAATGATTTTTTTAATGTACATTTAGTTGTCGCCAAAATTTGCTTTGAATTTCCATTGTTGAGGAGCACAGGCAAAACTACCTTTACCTCCTTGAAAAAAATAGAAGAAATGCGAAGGAAAAAGATTACTGATTTTGAACATAAAGTATGCATTAGCAATAATGTCCAATAGATTTACACATATCACACTGTACGAAGAAAATGTACTTTCTATAGTCTTGTGTCAAGGAAAACCTTTCAACTGAGCCGTCCCATTCTACCATATGTCCAGGAAACGTTTATCACCACAATCACCAGGGTCACTGGATACTGTAGAAACCACGTCAGATTAAATGAGCACAGACTTTGCCATCTCCACCAAGCTGGTAAGTCTTTGACTAAATTTACATTGACTTGGAAGAATATGAGTTATTTGGGGAGGGGATGGGCACAGCATAAAGATAAATTATCCTAGCGGTTGCTTTGGAATCTTAACATTTGGGAGAAAAAAATCTAAATTGGCACCTGTGCTGTATAAAATGCAGAGCTACTTAAGAAAATCTCATCTCTTTTTTGTAAAAACTTCTGTTTTCCCAGTTGCACTATTTGAAAGTGAATCATGTACCAGAAGGGTGTTCAGGATTATGAAACTTAATGCATTTTATCACAAGCAAATATAAACATTTTCAAGGAAATCACAGGCAAGAGACATGAAAGACCATATGTTTTCAATGCTCTCCATGTCAAAACAATACCAGTCTCCAGAAAATCACTACTAGTCATATTGAATTATTTTGCCAGATATCTTCCAAAAGTTACTTGGAAGAAAGTGCAGCAGACTTCATATACCATGAAATGGATAAAAATAGATTTCCCCAGACCAAACATATTACATTCATGAATTATTTTATTGGCCATAATACTTTATAAAATTTCCCAGTTTTATTGCTCATGGGTTAGTGGCAAGGTTAAAAATGAGATAAGAAAAAATAGAGGCTTAATTTTCTGGAAAATGTTTCTCAACAAGCTGTGTAAACTCCCTTTACTAAACTTGTGTGTGTGTGTGTGTGTGTGTGTGTTTGGTGTTTTTGGTTTTGTTTGTAAGAGATAGGTTTTGTTCTGTTGCCCAGGCTGGAAGGCTAGTGCATAAACTGATTTTTTTTAGCGGTTTTTTGCCGGGGCTGGGTTTGAAGCCTCCACCTCCAGCATATGGGGCCGGTGCCCTACTCCTCTGAGCCACAGGCGCCGCCTAAACTGATATTGTTAATGCACAAAAATAGGTCATTTCCCTTTACAGAGGCTGAGATTTTTTTCTTATTCTAGTGATAGCCTGTAACCATTCACAGATTCACAGTTCACACTGCTCTTGCCACACACTAACTTTGAAACTCAAACAGAGAGAAAGAAAGGGAAAAAAAAAGTGAATGTGCCTGAGAAAGGAGAGGCTGAAATGGAAGTTCTCTAAGCAGCCTTCTAGCTTCAACACCCCACCCATCTACCCGCTTAGGCGACTACATGAGGCACTGCAAACGATCTGCTCAACCTACAGTCCTTTCACGCCGCTCTTAGAAATGGTCTCCCACATTGCCAAACAACATCCTGCACGATTACAACAAAAACTTGATGAATAACTCCTCAAAATAACCTCAAATGTCAACGAAACAAACCATCTCCTAGAAATAGCAACCCACGCTGATGCGAAGGGCGAACAAAATAAAAAGATCCTTCCGTAGTGATTCTGGAAGGGTGGGTTGTCCCTTCCAGAGTGTTCTTTATCTTTTTCTATTTTGAGGGGTCACAATTCACTTATTCACTTCCAATAATCCCTAGGTCTATTGAAGACCTGCTGTGCTCCAGACGCCTTGCTGGATGCTTGCTACCTCTTACCTCATTGAATCTTTTCAGGAACGTAATGCACTTCTTGACACAGAGAATGGATTAAATGATTTGCAGAGTTCAATGCCAAGTGAAAATGTGGGGTCTATGTTTCAAAAAGCAGTTAAAATTGTCATTACAGACACTAATTACAGACATAGATCCCCCCTGACCTCGCTAAGCACATTCCTTATTTGCTATTTAACACTGGACTCCCTTGGGCATCAGAACACCCACCCAGCTAGAGCAGAGCCTCACAGGCACCCCTGACCTCACCCTTTCACAGGGTGTGTGTTCTCACCTGTGCGCACACCGCTCCTCAGCAGCCAGGTTCCTCCTCTTGCCAATCATCCTGTCAGCGTGCTGTGCCCTGGCTGGGAGAAAGGGTCTTAAGACAAGTAGCTTCCCTTTCTACCAACCAACTCCAACCCAAGTCAGATGGGATGCACCAGGTAAGTACTTGTATCAGAATGGGTAAAAAAATTGCCTTAACCTGTACAACACACTTTGGCCCCACTCCAGGATGCCAGGTGTTCGTAACACCCTCTCTGCGCTTGTGCCCTGGCCCTTCCCAAGAGAGGAGAACCCCAACAGGGTCCAGGAGGTGGGAGGCCAGTCAGGGATCCGGTGAGGTTAGGGGAAGTAGCAGCCAGGAACCCAGGTAGGATGGTGGAGGATTGCCATTTTCAACCTCATTTACAAATCACAAAATCAAAGAAAATTACTAAGGATTTAGAATGGTGACTGTAGAGCTATAAACCAGCACAGGAGCCATTGAGAGCTGGAGCCCCGATGACTGCACTGTCACATGTGCGTGAAGCTAGCCTCGCTGACAAGGAGAAGACACCCAGTAAGTATTGTCCCTGTCTCAACACTCTCTCTGCTAACCCTGCCCACCCCCACTCACACACCCAATTGGAGGAATGGGGCTTCTGAGACAAAAATATTGCAGATTCCCACAACAGAAAGGAGGAAGCATGTTTTTTATTTCTCCTTTTTAACAAGTGATAAAACTAATCCTGAGAGATTAAGTGACATGCTAAAAGGTCCATCTGGGGTGTTATGTGGTGGAACTGGGTCTAAACCCAGAGTCCTCAGTTTTCCACCCTGCGCACTCATCAGGTAGTACGAGCAGCAGCTGCATGGTGAACACTTCCTAATCCATGTATTGATTTCTGGCAATGTTACAACCCCACTTTTACCACTGACTTTTAGGGGAAAAAATAACACCTGGAAACTTTAAGCAAATGTTTATGAAATGTCCCCTTGTGTGTTGTGGTTTTAGTATGAATGCAACACTTACTTAGAAAAATCAGTGTCTTCCCCTAGGAAAGGGGCCAGGTCCCTCCTCCTGCCAATCATCCTGACCCACAGTTGGTCATCATTAACTTATTAATTCCTCATGTATAGTACAATGTGTAGGTGATATTGTTTCATTGGTTTATGCTTTAGAAATGAGAGGTATCTAATTGTAAGCTTATTCTTGTAATAGTCTTGAAATGTGCGTACATGTCATTATGTGAGACAATTTATTTTAAATTAATTTCTGTCTTTAATTAATAATCAAAAGGATGTGATTACATTATGGAAAATCTGGGTTATACTAAAAACACAATAAATCACTCATAATCTCACCACTCTCACACAACTTAATTTTGGTGCATTTTTCAGGATTGTTATTATAATAAAATATGCAACTTGCTGTAATGCTTTATTTTAAATAAAAGGAAAATCAGCAACCAAGAAGAAAAGGCCACAGTCTTTTTTTTTTTTTTTTTCCGAGACAGAGTCTCACTGTGTTGCCCTGAATAGAGCACCACATCGTCAGCTCATAGGAACCTCAAATTCTTGGGGTCAAGTGATCATCTTGCCTCAGCCTCTCAAGTAGCTCCGATTACAGGTGCCTGCCCCAATGCCCGGCCAGTTTTTCTATTTTCAGTAGAAATGGTCTCTCACTCTTGCTCAGGCTTGAACTCCTGAGCTCAGGAGATCCAGGTGCCTTGGCCTCTCAGAGTGTCAGGATTACAGGGGAGAGCCACTGTGCCCAGCTGAGGCACAATCTTTGACATTGAGGAGCTCACACCTTGGTAGGAAATGAGGAACTACATAATTACCAGAAGAAAGGTGTACATTTAATTTGATAAGTCAGAAAGAAATCATTACAATGGTGTTGAATCATTTACTTACATCTTACGTACTTATTTCTTTCAGTGTAAAAATAATTTTCCATATTTTAAATTACTAAGGGACAAATTAATGATAAACACCCAGTTTGGTAGAAATTTTCAAACTTTTCTACCTTTAACTATCAACAAAATACTATTAGGCTAAAAAAGATTTCATGTAATACATATTTTACCAATGATCTTTTATTCCGATTGTAGCCCATGAGCAACCTTGCTAAGACAGTAGGTAAAAGAGAATGTTACTTTTCTTTAGTTGACTTAACCACAGCAAAGTCTTACAGAAACTACCCAGTGGCTTATCCTTTTAGGATCACAATTGACTCAGACGTAGGCCAACTGCTGGAAGCAGTAGAGGTCTAGTAAAAAGAAATGGAATTATGAAACTTACCCCAATACCTCAGCCTCGTTACAAAGTGTGGTCTGAGGGCCAGGAGCAAAGGGATTTCCTAAAAGCTTGAAAGCTTGTTAAAAGTTCACACTCTAAGCCCCTATCCAGCTCTTCTGAAGAAGAATTTGCATTTTGCCAAGATCTCCAGCTGATTTACCACCAAATTCTGAAAACCACCACCCTAAACTCTCTTCCTTCACTCTGCAGATCCAGGGACACCATTGTATTATTTCCCCAGACCTCTGATAACACGGTGTCTTTAGATGAGAGAATCAGGCTTCACTGTCCATTTCTAAATGATATATATGCTAGTGGGTACATTCGATTTAGTAATCTTTCACATATAAATCTTGGGTTTAAAGACCAACCCTTTTAGCTGCTTTCCTTTAAAATGAATACTCGGAGATAAGACCTTTGATCTCTAGAAATCAATGAGAAGTCTCAGCTAGAAAAGAAAGTCATTTCACATTTCCATAATAAGCAATGCATTTATCTATGTCTCTATGTAATACTCAGGAAGAGAAAGTAAAGATAGATTAAATATTAAAACCAAACATTAGATAAAACAAGTTGAAATCTTGTCATTAGCAAATTCTAACCCAAGGCATTTTTAAAACACACACAGACACAATTTTCTTCCATAGCTATTTGAAAGCAAATATGGATTTAGTATTTTTAATCTTTTATTTTCTGAATATCGACAAAATACTTTTAATTAGAAAAAATTAAAGCACTAAAGTGCTTTTTATTCTACTAGCAATGTGAACTCTGGCTTTTAAAATTGTTTAAAATGTGAATAAAATGTTTTATTTCACTTTTTATACATATTTGCATGTCGGCAGTGATAGATGTGCATGGTCTCTTATATCTGGGTTAGAATACATAAAACTATCTTTATGAGTCCACAAAATAGTCAACAAATCTTTCCAGATTTACTGGTGTTCAAAAGACATCTGATTTCAATAAACTAACAGGTCCTTAGGAAAACTGAAAATTGATGGGGTATAAACATGATGAACTTATAAAACCATAGGAGAGTTCGGCTTTGGTAGTAAATGAATGGTCAAATCCAGGCATGAGTCACGTGATTATCTTTAGAGTAAGAGAAAAGGTATAGTTAGGAATCTCCTAAAGTCTTTATTAGGATGCAGATGTACCCAATAGTGGTAGAACTTGATGATTTGCCATAATCTTGATGCCTCTGTGATCTGCCATGGAACACTACTCGCAACAGACAGTCTCCAGGTAACACTTTTCTTTTCTCTAGGACTGACATCAAAAATCATTGTTACTGTTCAGAAAAAACAGTCTTTATTATTCCATAGACAATGAGAAATGTTTGCTGCATCGAAAGGTCGGAGTTCCTATTTTATGAAATGAGTCTTATTGAGCTCCACCAGCGCTGCTGCTGCTTCAACTTTTCTTGGTGACTAGTACATGCATTCACTTTCCTAGATTGTAACTCTAATAGTTGTTTCCCTCTATCTACTCAAGCTGCTCTATAATTTTCTTTTGTTTCTGTTTTGTGTGTGTTAACGTGTTGCCAAAGATCTCTTGATCCTCTGACATAAGCTGGAGCAAAACCAGACACGCCTCAAGAACTTTCTCAAAGTTTTGCTGTGCTTTCCTCTACCATGTAATAGTAACATTTGTTAGCTATTTCTATCATGTTAATGTTTTATGCTCTCTGTATATTTAAGTCTTTAAGTTCTCCCAAAGATTAGACTCTCCCCCAGAAGATACTGTTTATTTTCAACTGCCACCCCTAGTCCCATCATCACCACCTAACATAACCATGGGACCCGAGGAGTTGGTTGAATCTCAAAAAAAAAACAAAAACCCTTCCTGCAGTGGCTACTATTCTTTCAGGTCCAAGTGGGTTATTATCCTATTTAGCAGAACACAACTTCAAATCCTTGAATGAAGGGAGTAGGGTTGTAGTTTGGTCTCTGAATGTCCATTCCTTGGATCTGAACCCTGCTGATCTTCTGAACATTAGAAATCAGCCTGATGTGCCTCACCCAGTGAGCCCAGGCTTCTTCAGTGACTACAACAGTGATGTAACCTAACATTTTATTCACCTTATCCTGCCTTTCTCTGTATCTCACGTTACCTCTTGCTTTTGGGATATCATTCCTAGAAACACTGTTTTAAAGGTTAATTTCTCTATATCACAATCCCTCGATTCTTTCTTTTAGAAATTTTTAATTTCCAATTTCAGAATAAATTAAGTCCCATGTGGCTTATACTTACGTATTTTACTTTTCCATAATCACAGAGTAACAGAAAATAAAACTATAAATCCTTGTGTAACTTTTTGGCACACTTTACATTGGTTTTAAAATATCTTTAAAATCCTTTTTTATGGTTGTATAATAAGAATACAAAAATATCAACAGATTCCTAAATAGGTTGAAAGGAAGTAAACAGTTGCAGTCAGAATTAGAACCCAAATTCCAAGAAATTCATAACTTAATAAATACTAAATATCACCCAAATACTGTTCAGTAAAAGCTACTTACTGGTCTATAAGTCTTCATAAATCTTATTTATCTTGGAACTTTTGAGACCTATCGGGACTTAAACTATAGACAGCATTGCATCAGATACTGAGGAACTTAGGACAGAAAAAGAAGACATTGATTTGTTCTTAAGAAACTTTCAGTTTAGCAAAGCTGCAAAATGTATCAAATGTAACATAAATATTAGAACATACATATTTATAATATTGGATACAAAATTAAATTAGTTTATTTAAAAAGCACTGAAAACCTTTAAAATGTTTAAGCATCCTGAGAACAGTGTCAAATGCAGAATTCCCCAAAACTAACTGACCACCAATTTCTGTCCTTACCTCTCCAAAGGAACACTTATTAACTTCTTCCAAGAAAGCAAATGTTCCATTAAAAAAACCTTTCAGAAAATGAACTAAGGGGATGGCAGTGGCTAAAACAAGAAATGCCTAATCAAGAAAAGACTGATAGGCAGGAGTCCTGAATTATATTCTAAAGAAAGACGACGTGTTTAGAGAAATGGGTGAAGGGATGACAAGGCAAGGCTAATATATGTTCTTTCACTCTCATTTAGGAAGATGTGAGGAATTGAATATAGATTCCCTTAACTTTGGTTTAACAGTAAACCATATATGCCAAGAAAGGCACATTTAGGTACAATGTATTAGAATAGATGAAAAGCAGTCCTAATGTTTGAAACAAACTTTTAACAAAGATTATCCTTACAGGTATATTTATGTGGAAGTGAATATGGGCTCACAGACGAATAAAGGTATGAAACTAAATGCAGCTTGTTCACTACACAAGGTAAAATGAACACAGTCCCGCATTCTGCTAGTCCCAAAGCGAGTTCCACTATTAGAGGGACTGGGGATCATGTTCCAAAGTGCTCATTTGGATAAGTTGAAGCACATTAGAACTTTTGTACTTTTTTACTGAAAGGAGGAAAAAAGAGGTGTGTGGGAGTTGAGGACTGGAGGAATTTAGGGAAAGATAAAAGAAAAATTTATAAATATTCATAATGGGATGACCTGGGGTTATTCTGCCAAACAGTTCGAAGAAGGAGCTGTACAACACGTGAAGAAGAAGAATTAAATTCTGAGATAAAGATGCTGTTGGCTAGTAAAACTCTGAGATTAAAAGGAACATCCCTACCTCTCGACTGAAATGGTGACAGCATCTGGTGGGGCCTGCAGAACAATGGCCAAGCAGTGGTAGCCACCCTGGAGGTCAGTGGAGTTGATGGATAACTGCTTTCCCCAGGGGGGGCATCAGCTGCAGTGATTATGGTAATACCCCCTCAAAAGACTTGCTGGTAATGGGGTAGAAGGCAGTGGATTTTTCTTTTTACACATATGAGGCATTCCTGGATACATACAGAAATAAGTGGTAGAACATATAGCATATTACAAAGCACATATATGTTTATATGTGGCATGAAGATATATTTCTAGGTTAGTGATTGCAAACACTAGTAGCAAGAGGATGTGCTATAAATATATGTATTTTCAAAGTGCAAGTTAGCACATGGTAGGCACAAAACAGCTTGTATTCTATCAAGCATCACTTCTGTCCTGGGATATTACATTTTATTTATTTATTTTTTCTTTGTAACCAGCATATTAAGGAGACATTCATACATTTCAAGAACTGCTTAAAATCGGATACCCAGATTTAAGCATGTGAACATATGTAGACTTTTAAACATACAATTAAAGCTGTTCATCATTTGCTATACTATCAACATTAAATTACAGTTACTTTGGAGCATAAGTCAAATGATTTAAAGAAAGCCTGTAACATACCTAAGGAAGACCTTTCTAAATTATGCATGCAAATTACTTCTCCACATAAAGGTCTCTTGACTTTAACTTCTAAATTACCCACTTCTGGAAGTCACTACTCAGTGGTTTATCATGGTCCAAAGAGAAGAGGGAGGGAAAAAAATAAACAAGCCTGGTCAAGTTACATATATGGATATATTACATATGGATGGCACAGAGGGAATGCAATTCTGCAAGTGCATGCCCTTGAGAAGCAGCATATTATGATAAACCCTCTTTTTTGGAAAGGCAACTTTTCTATTACTGATACCACAGGTTAAATGATATATTATGCCATCTTCAAGTAACAGTTGAGAGAAAATAATAATTGCAGAGGCATCACAATGAATCCCACTCAATACAAATTAACTATACAGACCAACACTTCTCTAAAAATTAAGTTTTCTTTATCTGATTGCCAGTTAAATACAGAGTTTTAATTTCATAGCTTAACAATGAAGGGTCATATACTGAAGCCAATACATACACCTAGCATTTCATTCTAAGCTTGTTCATGTACACAGCTGAAATCAATTACAAGGTTTGGCCTAACAAATGCTAGGGGAACTCTTTTTTAAAGTAGTTTTTAACAGGTATTCAATTTCATCTTGCACACCAAAGTCATACATACAGGGCAAAGTCAGAGCTTTTATATTTGCATTTATTCTTCATTTAACCTTTAAAACACTACTATAGTTGAATATTAAAATAGAAACAATAGTAAGTAATGAGTATACTATGATTACAGTCCCTCACTCATTCATTACTGCACATAAAATGCCAACATGAGTGTCATTCACTGGCCGCATTAAGAGGTTTGACACTGAACACCACCTTTGGGATGATGTTCATCATACTCATATGCTTCTCCATTGGAATGGTGCTGTCTTTCTTGATTGGGATCAAAGCCCGCCAGTTCTACTTGATCTATTTCATCAGTCTCTTCTACTTCCTTATTTTCTGGTAGAAGTTTTTCCAGCAATGAGAGTTTATCAGGAGAAAGAAAGTCATTTTCAGGAAAGTTTACCTTAAATTCGATGATTAGGCGACCCTTTTCATATGGTCTTCGATAAATTGGCATGCCTTCACTTAACACACACTTGATATCTCCATGCTTGACAATCTGACCTGGATGAGAGGTGATGACTATGGTTCGGTTATCAAGTGTAGATATTGGCTTTTGGAAGCCACACAATGCTTCAACCAGCTGTATGTCCATACACATGCACAGGCCTTCTCCTCGTCGAGTAAAATCAGTATGGTCCTTCTGATCTAACACAATAATAATATCTCCTGGTTCCAATCCTGGCTCTTAGTCTCCTTCACCGTGGAATGTTATCTTCTGGCCATCTTTCATGCCTTTGTCATTATGAACTTCCAGAATCTTCTTCTCTTGAACTATCTTCCTTCCATTGCAGCTTTTACATCTATCTTTAGGACTGATCCATTCTCCATGGCCCTGGCACTCCATGCACATAAATTGAATTTGCTGAACCATTCCAGGTCCTGTCTGAAGAATTCTTATTTGCATTCCAGTACCTCGGCAATTGGGACAGCACTCTACGGCTCCTTTTTACCACCATGGCCTTCACATTTGTCACAAATCACATTCTTTTGCAGAGGAAGTTTTCTTGTGTCACCGTTGTACAAATATTCTAAGGTAACTGAGAGCAGGTGCACGACATTTTTACCTCTCCTTTCTTTCTGCATCCTTCCTCCTCCTCCAAAAAACATATCAAAGATGTCCATGGAGAAACCAAAACCACCACCTGCTCCACCCTAATTCCCTTTTCTTCGCATCAGAGAGAACTTTATAAGCTTGAGAAATCTGTTTAAACTTCTTGTCTTCATTTGGATTCTTATCAGGGTGGTACTTCAAGGTCAGTTTTCTATATGCCTTCTTCAATTCTTCGTGAGTGGCATTGGGCTTGACTCCCAAAACATGATAGTAAGTGGTTTCTTTCACCATTTTCTACAGCCAGTGAGAGGGCAGAGGCCCACGCAGTGGAGCGGAAAGGAGCGCTTAGCTGTGCGCTACTCGGGCAGCAGCTGCTCTCTGCCTCCCACCGAGCATTCTGGAAAGTTCCCGGATATTACATTTTAAACCACTATCCAGGTCTATCCACTATCCACTATGAGGAGCTAACAGGCCTCTATTATTTCGCCTTTACTCTTGATGCTTCTCTTGCTCCTTTAATTGATACTCTAGAATCCAGCTGAAAATACACAATGAATGAATAAATAATAAATACATTTCTTTCCCTACTGCTAAGCACATGGGAGTGATAAAAATTAAATTGCATAGCTTTCCATCAAGAGTTTGATCTCATATTTCTCCATAAAATGGACATAGAATATGCAACAAGAACATGACCTAATTAATGCTATAAGTAAAAGTAAGAGGACTTCCAATTCCTTTGTAATATGCCATTTTACTAAGAGACTTATGCACACCAAAATTCCTGCTTCCAGCTGCTCACAAAGCTGCAAAACTTTCCAAATGGCTCTGCATTCTTCTGCCACCCTTTCAAAGCTGGAGGAACTGAAGACACTGGGCCTGGGAACACACCCCATAATGTCTTCATCATTTCAGCATCACCTGCTCTGTATCCCCAAGATCCAATGCATAGACATTATCCCTGAGATCCTTTCC
This sequence comes from Perodicticus potto, assembly GCA_963574655.1. Classification (NCBI taxonomy): domain Eukaryota; kingdom Metazoa; phylum Chordata; class Mammalia; order Primates; family Lorisidae; genus Perodicticus; species Perodicticus potto. The sequence goes on along the minus strand of CAUYRH010035071.1, from coordinate 21,155 downwards.
ATTCCAAACAGGTCATACCGAGGGCAGTCACCATCCTCGAATGTCCACATGTAGGCATTATTAGGATCACATTGCTATAAGTCAACAAAAATACAGAATTTTTATAGTTGACCACTTCCCTCCATTCACCACCTCCTTAAGTTGACCTAATTTTCATAGAGTGGACATGTACCACATGTACATATCAGTACAGTAAACTGAGTGCCTTATCTTGACCACTTGAGCTTATTGACCAGTTTGTTATAGTCCCTTGAGTGCTCAACTTACAGAGATCCTGCTGTAATTACTAATTTTTCTCCCATTTTCCTGAATTAATGTTAATAATTCCCATCTCCCTATCCTTCTATCTACTCTACAATAATCATTGAAATAAAATCCATGCACCACCAAAAAAATACTGTAACCCTAAACACATTCTGTCTTGGTGAATGTTAGCCAACATTGTAATTAAATGAACAGGCAGCCCCTATGCTCTCATTAACATACTATAAGTAAACTACTCCACTGAAATATAACAACTTTATTTGGTCTAAATCACCAAGAGATTCATTTATTTGCATAGCAGAGAGCTTTTCTGGGTTCCAGCCCAAAGCAAGTTAAAAAGTAGGATTTTGAAACATCTTTTTAGGTCACTCTGATTTCTCCTACAATGATAAAGGCTGAAATGTATTTCTCTTAAAATCATTTTTTAAAAATTATTTTGAGTTCCTGGTTATGCTTAAAGAAAATGAATAATGGACAAAGCAGAGCCATTTACAAGGTAAACCAGAAAATGCAAATGGAGTTAAAGGTACCCTTCAGGTTATGGAGTCATTCTCTACAGGAAACTGGAGACAGCAACCCGGCCAGGATCACTGTGCCACTTTCACTGATGAAATCTCAGCTCAAGAGGATTCTAGTTCTCTGGTGCAGATCTGTCTCAGCAAGCAGTTTTTCTTCTCTGTAACTGTCCTGTCCTAGGCTGACTACATATGGTTAGTGCACAGACGAGGGTTCAGATGTTTAAAAGCTCAACAGCCTGTGGGATCTGGAAAGGTTACACCAAAGTGGTGCCTCTCACCATTTAAAAGGTTGATTCAAATTCTTCATATTTTTGTGTCCTATATTCAACATTCATTTAACAAGCTAAGCGTACCAACTCTAAGAATTTCAAAGAATCACAGTCTTCAGATAAACTATGAGACAACTTCTTGCATCCTACCTTGTAGCCACCCCCAGAAAACTGTCTTATTCTTAAAGATGAGAAAGATTTTCCTGGTCTGCCTATTTATCCTACTACAAACCCCTAGCAGGCTTCTTTCATAGATTATCTAAATCCTTCACATCCCAGCTTAAGTGTCTTTTTTCAACTCTAATCCTTTGCTCTCTCACCATCTCCCCAATAAATTTTCATTGCTTATTTCAACTGATGGCGCCACTCTTTTAGATATTAATGGTCGAATTATAAACATCTGTCCATTATGACTTCTTAGCCATCGCTTAACTGATCACCAAAGATTCCTTCATAACTTTCTTGAATTCATTTGTTTCCTTTACATATCCAGAGTTCCCTACTTAGTTCATTATGCTATGTTGCAAGTGTAGTATAAAGCTTGATCTAAATAAAGAAATAAGGGTTCAAAGATAATGATTTTGGATCATTTTTCAAAAGCATGTTTATTTTGAGAATAAAATTTGTCAAATGTTGAACAGAACCCTGAAAACTTCTCTTTAATCTTGGTTATGCCAAAAATAGATGAATGGCCTTTGATAAGTCATTGTATCCTTCTGACTCAGCTCAATGCCTTCTTTAGGAAAATAAAAGAATTATGAATTATGTTAAATTTCTAAGATTAATTTACCCTTTATTGTTTTATGAGTTTTAAGGTTCTTTCAAAACTCATTAATTTGTTCCCTATTTATATGTTCCCTTCACTCTGCACAGTGTCATTAAACTTAAGTTACTATTACCTCTCTATGAGGAAACTGAGGCTTAGAACATAAATTATCCCAATTTTTGTAAAAAGACAAATTTACAGGTTTAAGAAGTTCAACAAATGACAACAGAACACCTCCAAAAAATCATCTATATGCACAAATTCTAGATCTGTCCTAATAAGCTGCTGGAAACAAAATAAAAAAAAGAAAAATATTGAAAGAAGTCAGATAAAAACGACATATTTCAGATAGGGGAACAACAATTCAAATAACTGCAGATTTTTCATCAGACACGAAAGGGGCTCACACAGAGAAAGAACACTTTTAAAGAATTAAAAGAAAATAATCTGTCAACCCAGAATTGTACATCTAATGAAATTCTTTCAAGAATGAAGGTACAGCAAAAATAAATAAATGAGACTTTAACTGAAAAGCTTCTGTACAGCTAAGGACACAACAGTCAAAACAAATAGACAACATTCAGAAATGGGAAGAGAGATTTGCCTGTTACAAATCTAATGAAGACTTGATAACTAGGATATATAAAGAATTCAAATTAATCAACAACAAAAAAGAGCAAACAATCCCATCTATCACTGGGCAAAAGACATGAACAGAACCTTCTCTGAGGAAGACAGACGAATGGTCAACAAACATATAAAAAATGCTCATCATCCCTAATTTTCAGAGAACTAAAAATCACAACCATCCTGTGATGTCACCTAAACCCAGTAAGAATAGCCAATATCACAAAGTCCCAAAGTTGCAGATGCTAGCGTGGATGTGGAAAGTTGGGAACACTTTTCCACTGTTGGTGGGACTGCAAACTCATAACAGCCCTTTGGAAAGAAGTATAGAGAATCCTCAAAGAACTCAAAATTAGATCTCTCATTTGACCCCATAATCTCACTACTAGGTATTGACCCAAAAGAAAAAAGATCATTTTATCCTAAGGACATTTGCACTAGATTGCTTATCACAGCTCAATTTACAATCCGCCAAGATGTGGAAAGAGCCTAAAAGCCCATCAACCCAGGAAGAGACTAACCAGTTGTGATATATGTATACCATGGAATACTACTCAGCCATAAAAAGATCATGACCTTGCATCTTTTGTATTAACCTTTATGAAATTGAAACATTCTTCTTGGTAAAGTATCACAAGAATAGAAAAGCAAATACCCAATGTACTGAATCCTAGTAAGAAGCCAGTAGATGATCTAATTCGTGCCCACATAGGAGTAAAACTCAATTCAAAATTCAATTCAAGTTGGCGGGAAGGGATGTGAGGGAGGGGAGAGCAGGCAGGAGTGGGGATTGGTTTGCTCCCACTTAATGGGCTCCCACAATGTAGGGGTGTATGGCACCCCACATACAGTGTTACTCAGCCAAGCAACACTGAGGAGTAATATTTTGGGTGCAGGGCACAACTACAAAATGTACTTTACCTAACAAATCCAAATATTGTGACCTGGTTGTTTGCACCCTCACATTAACCTGAAATAAAAAAAAGTAGAATAAAAACAGAATGAAGGCAAAATAGGTACTGGTGAATACCATGCTAATAAATGCAGGTAAATGTAGAATTATTTCCTTTTACCCCTGCCTCTTTGATTCTGACAGAAAGATTTTTTTCCTAACCTACCTCAAAGACTCAAGATGTATAACTGCTTACCTGGACCATTCCCCAGCCTCCACTCAGTGTTGAAAGCTTTACTTTCTGGTTTACCCATTATATGTGTGCTAGCATGTTTATAGATTTGATGGAATGGGAAATCATCCATATCATCCACAGTTTTGCTATTGACCTTGTGAGTGTGAGACATGCCCCAACTTCAGCTGCCTTCTTATTTCCCATCAACAAGAAAGTTGATAAGATCAGTTGAAGTAACATTGGATTGCTTCAATATTTTGAAAGCCTCTTGCAAAAGGATATCAGCATATTGTTTACAGCAATGTTAAAAAATGAAGGTGTTTGGCATTTATATGTAAACAGAGGTTTACATTTACATAAAATATTTTGAATTCCTTATGCAAAATGGTCATGTAAATACAGTATGTTAGTTCCCTATATGAGTTAAATATTAAATTAATAAATATAAACATAGCTATATCCATTTTTATACTTTATCTGTCCTAAGTTTACCAAATGAAAATCTTCTATTGTGAAATCTGATGCAAAGAAAATTTTCTTTTTTTTTACTTTCTACAGCTACTAATACTTCATGAGAAGAAAACACTAAGTGCTTACTGGCCTTTTTGTGTTTGAGGATTTTCTAAGATTCCTGAAATTTATTTTCCTTCCTTAAACATTTGGATGTGAAACCAGAAATGCTAACTGACTTCCAAGTTTGAGGATCAAAGCAAGCAAAATTTTTGTCCCAGTGATATTTATTTTAGAGATTCCCTCCTAACATTTCTGGCAGAGCCAGTGACTGCAGAACTGAGGCAAGCCACGTGGAAAATTCTGTTAGTAACTGAAACAAGTAACATTTGGGGAGCTTTGACTATGCCGGTTGGTGTTATACATCAACCATCTCATGTTACATTCCCTAGTCTTAACCCTGATATGAACCCTTTAAAATTGAAGAGTAATTTTAAATAAGTATTTTCCCACCACATAACTTATTCTGTAAGAACCCTGTAATCACAAAACCACATACTATTATAAAATCGATGTGTTTGCAACTCTTACCTCATATTGGTTGTTTTTTATTCTCCTAAGTCCTACTACCCTGAGTTATTCACAAAATAACCAACCCAGTAATTGTTTGAGAACCTCAAATTATTTTCTTTGTTCTAGAATTTTTTAATCCATGCTTTGCTTGTGAAACTCAAATTATATATTATAAAGCAGTTCAAGATGATCACTAGAACTGGGGCAATAAGTTGAGAAGACTAAGACTTAGAGAAATTAAGTGAAGTACCAGAGTTATGTAGTTAATAAGTTCTCAAACATGTGCACTTGATCTCACTAGTTCTACTGCACTGCTTTTGTATTGTCTCTCTTTTTACCAAATGTGCTATTCTATAGTATTTAGTCAAAATGTATATAATATATGAAACTATATAACTATGATGTGTTATATAGTTTTTATATAGTATGCTCATAAAAGTCAATTTTATTAAACATGTTATAAACTATGTATAATTATATATTATGTTCATATAGTATAACACAAATAATGTTATATCATTAGGATATAAATTATACAATACATATATAGTTAGAAAATTATATAATATTCAAATACATTATATAAACTATACACATGTAAATGTAATGTCTACATTCTAAACAATTAGTATGTTTGTAATATCTGAAAATATAAACTCCTGAGAATTAAAGAGTTTTTGTAGGTATAATTATAACTGAACATTGTGAGTTATATATCATATGTTAAAACATCCTCACACCATATCTATGTAGCACCTCAAATTATGATTGCTTCTCCATGCAGTTCAGCCTCATAATGACCTTGTCTATTATGCTATTCTAGAAGAATGATGACTAGTGATTTCAGCCAATAGTAGGTGTGAAAATAATTTTTGCTAAGGCAGTTTGTCTTGATCACGTTGAAAAAAATAGGATAAGAATTTATAAACTTAGTCATTTTGATGCTGTTAAGTCATGGTTTGATAACACGGACATGTGATAACCTACTGGCAAACAAGTGTGTTGCTACATTTTAAGGCTTACAGAGCAGTCAGAAGAGCACACAAGGAAATAACATCAGTCTGTGATAATTGGATGCTGCCTGTGCATACTTCATTGTCAAGTATTTTTCATAGTAACCCTAGGTGTATTTTTTACATAGCTTAAATTTTTCTGTTCTTATGTTAAAGAAGTAAAGACAAAGCTTTAATAAACAGCCCTAACACTCATATTTTATGTATTATAAACATTTGGTTAGAAAGAACAGCATGTGTTTTCATTGTGGCCCTTTTAACTCACTTTCAAAGCACATGAGTTTAACTTAATATTTTGACAGGATCAACTCGTTTCTGCCAGATAAAAGTACATAGTCTAATGAAACAGCATTGAAATAAAGGAGATGGAAACATCAAAATTTTAAAGGATCAGCTTGAAAAATTTGTTTGGTTTTTAACAAGCATGCACTAACATGGATGTACATACACATGGGTTTGATAAATAAACCTCCACTTTCTTTTTATTTTTAGGATTTGGATTTCAACATTTTAATTTCTTTTGAGTATAAGTCCTTTTTTTGCAAGCTAGGAAACAGAATCAGCCTAAGGTAATGTAGTCTTCTAAGGGTTCAGAGTTGCAATCTTTAGCAGAATGATACCATAATACAGGTTTCTGGCAATAGGGTTAGAAACTCTAAATAATAACCTTTATCTATATTTTTCATTAGGAAACAGCCAAAAGTGCAGTCCTTAAGGGCATAGTATGCAGACCATCTTGATCTATAAAGCACAAAATGACTCAATTACGGCTGTTCAACCTATTGGTGATGCAGATCAGAACTGGCCAAGGATTGTTAAACAGAGAAAGTGTTTAGATTTTGAAAACTTGCTCTGCAGTTTAAAAAACTCCTTGTTGGCTCAGTGCCCGTAGCACAGCGGTTACAGTGCCAGCCACATACACCAAGGGTGGAGGGTGTGAACTCAGCCCAGGCCAGCTAAACAACAATGGCAACTGCAACAATAACAACAACAACAACAAAAATAGCCAGGTGTTGTGGCAAGCACCTGTAGTCCCAGCTACTAAGGGAGGCTGAGGCAAGAGAATCGATTAAGCCCAAGAGTTGGAGGTTGCTGTGAACTGTGTGACGCCACTGCACTCTACCGAGGGTGACAGAGTAAGACTCTGTCTCAACAAAATAAATAAATAAATAGTAAATAAAAAACTCCTTGTTGCTGTCAATAAAAAAGCAAGTAAAAAATATTAAAGATATTTGATTTCATCAAGGTGTTCCACTAGAATATGAAGGTAGAAAGAGATAAATGCAGCAGATAAGATACTTAGATATTTTTAAAACAAATTACTTAGTAATAAGAAATTAAATATACTGCATTCTTCTATTTGCAACAAGAACAAATTGACAATGACAATTATTTAAAAGAAACATTCAACTCTAAAGAGGGTGGTGGCCTCAATGCTTTCTACAGAAATGCTTCACTACAGAAAAGCCTCTTGCTTTCCCAGTTAATATTGCTATTATTCTCGAATACATATTCCTGTGTCAGGAGCTTTTGCCAGGGCCAGGAGATGAAAAACAGAGCATGTCCTAATTAGCTAATTAGAAACTCAGTTACCACCCAAACTGCAAAATTCCTTAGGTCTTAGCCAAGGTGTCTGCTCAGTGTTTCCAAGCTAGGTATATAGCGACCCCTCTCCTCGGGGCTGAGGTGGGTGTTGGTCATCAACGTCTAGAAGGTCATCTTAGAGCAACCCCAGTACTGTGCAGGTGGCAAACAGTAGGCCAGGTGCAGGTGGTAAAATGCAGGAAGGGACCCCAGGATACCGATGACCGGGACTGGAACAGGCCCAGTCTACCCCTGCTTTGCTGATGGAGCCCGACAGCAGGAGGGAGCCAGTGATCATGAGGAAAGCGCCAATCAAAAGCAGCACAGCGGCAACTGCAACAGCCTTAAAGGAACTTAGGGGGGCTTTTCTCAAAGTGAAGGTCAGTGTTGCCATCCTCGGTGCTAGAGTGCCTTGAGTATTTCACTTTACCATTACTGGGATTCCAGCAGCCAGGTTGGTATGGGGAGGCATCATAACACAATGACACAGCTAAGTCAGAGCCCCAGGAGTGGAGAGCTCGCCCAGGGTGGCAGTGGAGGGGCCAGAGGCTGCAGGACATGACCCAGGTAACCGCCACACAGGTTGCCCAAGCACGGACTAGGGTGCCCGAAGTCTATATCTCCACTTTCTGTGATAGGTGAAAAAGATTTAAAATTTAAATGTCACAGTTTGAAACTTTCCTTACATAAGCTGATGCTTGATTTTTTTTTTTTAAGCTATGATCTTAATTTGCCAGAAATGAGATCCTATTTTCTTCTCTTTGACATTCCTTAATAGTATGGTACTTCAAACAAAAATGTCTTTGTTTTCTGCATGGCATTTAGCAGAGCCTGCTGTTTGGTGGGGCTTAAGCCAGAAGTGATACAAGAAGAGTTTAGGAGGTAAAACTAATGAGCGCTGGTATTAAAAAAAAAAAAAGTGTGAAGCCAAGTTAACAGTTAGTGAGAAAAAAAATATATCTGAAAAAAAAATACAAGAGCAGGCATAGGAAGATATGCAGGCATAGTTTACTAACAGGTGTGAATACAACTTAAAATGCTTGTGGGGAAAAATGTGTAAAACAAGGTGTAAAATAAATTAAGCACATGTTTACAACTGTGATTCCTAAAAGAATTCTCACCAACCAGACTGAGCACAGGACATGGGGCCTTAAAAATACAGTCCATCTAGAAATGATAATATTTCTCTGGCTGGAACAAGTAATAATTACTCCTTAAAAAGCTAAAAGCTACACATAGTCTTTGGCTGTTGGCTGAGGGAAGCTTGGAGTTTCCAGTTAGGCATTTTTATATCTTAAAACTGCTCAGTTTGACTTTACAATTAAGCCATGAAGGATCACAGTATGCATATCTTTCCCAAGAGATAGAAAATATGTCTAAGTGGGAAGACACACTTTAATTTGTAATCTGGAAGAAGTGTGGGACACAGACGAAAACACTGATGAGTAAATACTTGAAATTTTTGAAGATCTTTATTTCTTTCTCTACTTTACATTTGCCTTATAATTTGCATTATTAACAAAATTCATACTTACTCTTAACGCAATTACTTAAAATTGGGGGCTGTAAGATATCCTACAAGCCCTTCAGACCATCGAAAGAAATTGTTTATTACGTTAGACTCTTCCGTCCTAATTCACTGCTCTGTACCTTCATCTTCTCAGGCTTCATTGCAGATATTGGAAACATAAGTGACTACTGATAACAAAGTAAAAACTGAATTGCCAGACTGAGTTCATTGGTGACCTCTATATGAGATTCTTAAATCAAAATTTTGCTTCTAAAGGAGCCATTCCCCAGAGACAATCACTGAGCAGCTTTCACCACGTGGTCTCCAAGGAGTGGAGCTGCCCCCCTACCCCTGCCCCCATGGTGAGTGGAGGGCTCAGAGAAGCCTCCTTGATTTTCTTTTCTAGTTAACCATCTACTGTATTTTTCTGTCTACAGAGGAGAACAGAATTATCACACAAAAGAGCATAGAGCTATTTTTAGACTTTCCATTAATTTTCTGAAGATCTCCTGTGAGGAAATTCTAGAATGTCATAGAATACAACTGTTCTGCCTACTTGATCACCTCCCTCAACTCCACCCTTCACAGGGAAGGTAGGGTAACCCATGTTAAAGGGAAGGTTGGGGCTTCAAAGCCTCCAGTGATCCCCCTCTCCCCTTCTGAATAACGTCCAATCTTCTCACCTTGCAGGTTATGCGCAGTTACACAGCACCAGCCACCGTGCTGCTCGTGGCTCCCAGGGCTTCATTTATATGTCTTCTCCCACCCTCCGTTATCCCTCAGTCCTCGTAGTCATGCAATTCAGTGTCTCCTCCCCAGGAATCCTTCTCTGAACGTGGACTCTCCCACCCTGTCTCAGGTGGTAGTGTATTTCCTTTCTCCTGAATGTTCTAATAACCTGTGCTTAACACCATCACTGCTTTTGCTATGTTGCCTTTTAGTTATCTGTGTATCTGTCTTCAGCATCACACTGTGATCTGGAGAGCAGAAACTTCAAGAATTAATGAATGTAGACCACATGCCCCTCTGAGTTCTAAGCTTTTGGTAGATATAATAGCCTTTAATTTTCTATGAGACACTTAATATTACCATGCCCATTTTACAAGTGCAGAGAGTCTTCTCAAGTAGGTCAAAAGGATCTTTTCATGGTTTGGGTATCAGGGTGATATTTGTTTCATAGAATGTGTTGGGAAGTAGTCCTTCTTTTTCTATGTTTTGGAAAAGGTTAAGTAATATAGGCACTAGTTCCTTTTTAAAGGTTTGGTAGAATTCTGATGTGAAGCCATCTGGTCCTGGACTTTAGAACAGGTCATTTTAATCTAACTTTTTCAACAGCCTTTTCAGCACTTCTAAATAGTAAAATTGGCTAGCTGTTTATCCAGTTAGTACAAATTCATAATGAACATTCCCTCTGGTATCAAAAATGCTAGGAACATCATTTTGACTCTTGATTTGGACCGACAAAGAAATTATTGGAGAATTATGGAGAATTGACTGACTTCTATTGTGCACTTTTACACTCTGTTTCAATGTCCTGTTTGTACAGCTATGTTTCATCACCAGTGATAACACAACATAAAATATCATCTTGCCTTTCCAGAAGGTCTTGGCAAACTTTGACTCTCCTTTGCTTTTGTTCATTGGTGAGCTTCTTTGGGACCAGTTTTACACACACCTTTTCACACCAAGATTTTCAGTTGAAAATTTCTTGTTTCTCTATTGATGTTTACTTGGTTTACTAGGCTTCTCACAGTCAGCTTACAATTTCGACACATAATACAATGAACTTTTGCAATGTTTTCATCAGTTCTGCTCATTACTGGCCACCCTGACCTCTCTTCTCAGTAGTGCTTTCTCTTCCCTCAGAAAAACATTTCATCCATTTGTACACTGCTATTTTATTTGGTACATTATCCCCATAAACTTAAGCTAACATGTCTCTGATTTCATTTCCAGTCTTGCCAAGTTTAACAAGAAATTTAGTGTTCATTGCTCTAATTCATTGTGACAGCACACAAAAACACACAACAATAATAAACACCATCAGCAGGACACTGTCATGCATTGACACAAACACAACTGTGAGACACTGATATACCATGGTTGTAAAACCTTACTCAGTTGTTTGTACGGTGCTAACAAGCACACCAGTGCAAGTGTGTGAACTTAATTTTTGTACCTTGTAAATGCGGGATAGGGAGTAATAGATATAGGTATAGATATAGCAATAGATATAGGTGCACAACAATGCACCAGCTCACATGGCACTGTCTGTGAGGGAGGTAGTACAGTCATCCCTCAGTATTTCTACAGGTATCTAGGACCTCACTCAAACAACCAAATCTATAGATGCTCCACTCCCTTCTATAAATGATGTAAAATTTGCATATAACTTCCCTAAACTTTAAAATAATCTGTACATTACTTAATAAATAGTAAATAGTTGTTATATTGTATTATTTGGGGGATGACAAAAAAAATCTATGCATGTTCAATATAGATGCAATCATCCTATATTTTCCAAATATTTTCTATGCATGGTTTCGAATCCAGGATTGTAGACCCCCCTCATATGAAAGGCTGAATCAAGTGTGTGTGTATTTGTGTGTGTGTAGCAGAAGTAAATAGAGAAATACTTTTTAAGAGTCTTGCCTTCTCACACTAAACCCACAGATGGAATAGTTTTACACTGGACTTCACTAGATGTTGTTGAAAGTAAATAGATTTTCTCATTCATGACTACTCACTGAATCAAAAGAAAATGTTTTCTTCTAAGGCTTTGAGTTCTGTAAAATTGGATTTGAACTTAACCACTTAGCCATTCCGAATTATTTGAGTCTGTTCCCTACTGGCTCTAGACCAAATGAATAACTATCTATTTCAGTGACACTTGAACATGATACACTCAGTAATAACTAGCAAAAGAATAATGCAACTGAATGCTAATGCAAGCTGAAAGTCTCACATTTATTTCATTTCCTTTTTGCTTTCTCACAGAATTAAATAAATTATTAAATATTAGTGTCACTCATGGAGCTTCATTGTTCTAGTCTTACTTACTTCTTGTGGCTGGACTGATATTTTGCAGAGACATTAATTGCTTATCTAGATTTAAATCTCTTCACCTTTAGGTATTTTCTTTACTAGTCCTTTTTTTTTAATCTTGCAAATTTAGACACCACAGAAAACTGTTATTTGCCTCATAATGGCCTCTTCAGTGTGTTTCACAGTCTTTTGTGAAAAATAATGACATAATGATAGTGTTCTCAGACCTATATTTTCTACTTGATAAACTAGCAATTATATGATTAAAGCATTTTTAGGAACTCACATTAAGTACATGATACTCTAGAAACCAGTCCATCATGTAATTACAGTCAGGGGAGAAATAATTTACATAACTAAAAACCATCTGAAGCAGTATTCATGACCAGCATGTGATTTTTTTAATGTGTGTATATATAAGTAGTATTAAATGGTTTTCTATATAATGTACCTTTAATCTTATTTAGAACTGTAAATTCTGTATTTTATAAATTACATTTAAACTTGCATTGTGTGTCATTAGTAAAAGAAAGCTATGCTAAACTCTACTGGAAATGTGCTAATGTGCTGGATAAACCAAGATAATCTCAGATAAACCTGAAACTTTCTCTCTAAAAAACAGAGACAGGCAGGCAATACTTAGGTATTTAAGATGCGATGAACACAAACATTGCCAAGGACTTTTCTTAGATATATATTAAAGGCAAATTTAACTAGATCTTTGTGATTTCCTTGAATATCAAATCATTATAGCAGCATTGTGATGAAATAGAAGAGACACATTGGATGAATATATTCATACCCATAATTTTATTTAGAAAACATGAAAGATATTTAACAGGACATGCAAGGTGTTCAACTGCAAGTATTTAGAGGATCCATCCTCAAAGCCTAAATATACTAATAACTCTTCATTTTCTTTTCTTTCTTTCTTTCTTTCTTTCTTTTTTTTTTTTTGAGGTAGTCTTACTCTGTCACCCTAGGTAGAGTGCCGTGGCTTCATACTCACAGCAACCTCAAACACTTGGGCTCAAGTGATCCTCTTGCCTCAGCCTCCCAAATAGTTGGGATTACAGGTGCCAGCCATAATGCTGGGCTAGTTTTCTAGTTTTAGTAGAGAGGAGGTCTTACTCTTTCTCAGGCTGGTCTCAAACTCCTGAGCTCAAGCAATCCACCTGCCTAAGCCTCCCAGAGTGCTAGAATTACAGGCATGAGCCACAATGCCTGGCCTCTTTTTGTTTATTTTGCTCAATTTCTGGAAGAACAAGTTACTCTGTTTTCCCCAGTTCACTGAGGAAGACTATAGAAATATTACAGAAGCATGACCTCAGAACCAACCCTTCAAAGGGATAACCTCACATAATTTTACCTGGGCAAGTATTGCCTAAAGAGAAAGCTTAAGTTATATAAAGTAAAAATTATGAAGGTGCTAATCCTTGTGGGTCTTCTTAAGAAAGAAATATAATTACATATTTATATTGTGTTGCATCTATAAAAATATCTCTGTAATAATCCCCCAGAGACCTATAACAGGGGTTATCTGCTTGTGGCCATGGTAAAGAAGGAAATTAAACATGGATGCAGGGAAAGGAAGAAGACTTTTCACAGATCTCTATATACTTGCTAGGTTTTGAATCATATGAATATATTACCTACTCAAAAACTATGTCGATCTTAAAAAAGAAAGGAAGGGAGGGAGGCAGAGAGGAAAGGAAGGAGGGAGGGAGGGAGGGAGGAAGAAGCAAAGTGTCTTAGTCCCTATGTGGAGTAGGCACTGTGAACTTGATCGAGTACATTCCTGGATATGTTATCCGGTGAGGATGAGGAGTGAAAGGCACCAAAGATAGATGCCTCTTCTTACTGGTTTATTCCACCACTACAACTATCCCTCAGTGGCTTTGACTTCTATGTTTTCTGCCTCAAGGAAAGCAAGAAAAGGCACTATATTTTACATTACAGTGATAGCAGAATCAGACCACCACAAGGTAATCAGGTATCCATGGCTGGTGATAAATAATTTTTGAAAGTTCCTGAGAGAAAAGTTGAAGAAACCAGTATAATGGGTAAGAACTAAGCACCACCATCCTATATAATGCTTACTCTCAGCCCTCAGCAATGTCTCAAACCCCTGTCATTCAAAGTTACGAAGGGCTGAGAATGAAAACAAAGACAGCTTACAAAGTACACCAACACCATAGCAATTTTGCTAAACTCACCAGACTCATTTGCAATTATCACTTTCTTTCAGATCTACGCTTCTTAGTCATTTATTTTGTGAGTGGAGAATCATTCACCCTGATCCTAGGAAACAAGGTAAAAGAATTGTTAATCTATTGGTCCTTGTGTAAAGTAAAGGAGAAACAATCCTGCTGTGAAACTCCCCAGAGGCGTCACAGGGTACTGCGGCTCCACAGAGGCCGTGGGAATTAGATAGGGTGAGTGTAATTAGCTGTATTTTCCTGTCACTGGAGAGTGAAGAGCTTGTCTCAAGGCTGTAGAGACAGGACTCAGATTGCATCCTGGGTCTCTGAGCTCGGGTTTACTGCTGCTATATGCCATGTGTCTTCTTCAGAGTCTGAGTTTTCTCCGTCCCTAAATAGCAAAGGCTTTCCACAATTGTGTTGCAAAGCCCATGCCACAAGCGAGATACAAAATACTTGATAAAACTTTTCTGTGCATGTAGTGAGGAGTGCAACAACATGCAAGTTTTGGCATCTTTAACATAATTTCTTTGTAACAGTCAAAACTGTTTAAAAAGAACTGCAGGCAGTCCTTGAATTACAAATATCCAACGTACATACAGCTCCCACAAATGGAGGCTATTACAGGACATAGGTAAATAAACCCGTCCCGCTTACATACACATTCAACTTAAGAACAAACCTTCAGAAACTATCTCCTTTGTAACCTGGGACTGCCTGTACTGTAGTTTGCAAAGTAAAACATACACATCCGTTGCAACATTTGAGCTTTCAACTCAAAATATGAGAACATTGTGTCCTGTAATTTTGATTTTAGGTAAGCAACTGCAATTACAAATACAACTCCTGGCTGGCCTATCAGTTTATATCTAGGGAAATTTGAATAAAAAATATTAAATTATTCCTTTATCTTACTTCTACCCAACCATAAATTTCCCATCTTCCTAAGTCCCAGTAAGAACCAATTCAATGGCCTATCAATGTAACACACTATGGAAAAAAGTCAAACCTGATGGAAAATGCAAATCATACCTTACTTTGGGCTATTCAAATAAGAAAAAGAAACACCCCACATACTTGAGAACGTCATTGCTACTTTTATTTCCATTGCACTTTGCTATATGCTAGTAGAGTTTTAACACTTACTTGTACAAACACGGAGACCTTCAAAGTAAAAAATGGAGGTCTTGAGGTCAGGCCTGCTGCTAACCTGTTGTCACTCATTTCCTGTGTTACTGTTATGCTGAAGAAAGTTTTAATGCTTTGGTGTAAACAGAGCAAGATTATAAAGAAAGCTTGTAGATAACAGATTTCCAGAAAATTAAAGGAAATAACTATTGCATTAAAAAGCCCATCATTTGTGCCTCAATAATATGACCTATGACAAAAAATGACATTTTAATTATTTTACTATCAATTTAAATGTTTTATGTTTATTGTTATTCCCAGAAGCTAACAATAAGAAATAGCTATGTTGAGCTCAGTTTGAGACCATTTGTTTTACTAGAAATCATGATACTAATGAGTATCATTTTCTGAAGAAAAATGTTGATCATACTTCTTTTAAAGTCTTCTAAAATAATGACTAATGCTTATATATAAAGTATATTTAAAGTAAATATGTTTGTGGTTGTTCATGTATATTTTGTAGATGAATATGAGGGTGCACACAATTAGGTTACATCGTTTTGGTTTGTTAGGCAAAGTCCAAGTGGTAGTTGTGCCCCTCACCCAGGAGGTGTGCCATGTACCCTTCCATTGTACACATTAGGTGAGAGCACAACAATCCCCCTCTCTCCTCCTTAAGCTTAATTGTGTTTTTCTCTTGTGGGCATGTATTTGTTTGTCCACTGGTTTCATAATAGTATTGAGTATATTGTGTACTTGCTTCCATTCTTACAATCCTTCACTAAATAGAGTGTTCTCCAACTCTATCCAGGTTAATACAAAAGATATAAAGTCTCCATCTTTTTTATGGCTGAAGAGTATTCTGTGGTATACGTATACCACAGTTTATTAATCCATTCATGTATTTATGGGCACTGGGGTGGATTCCACATCTTGATAATTGTGAATTGAGCTGCAATAAACATTCAAGTGCATATGTCCTGGGTATATATCTTGATGGGTGAACATTTCCCCTACAAGCAGATTGTCTCATAAGTTTTGTTCACTTGAAGGGTTCTGTGATAATGAAGCATGTGTGCTGTATTTAAAGTCAGAAAATGTAGGATTTAACCTTATCTAGCCATTTGCGATATGCTCGAGAGCTTGTATGTTCACCTTCATAACTAAAAATGGTGATAATTCCTATCTCATGAAGTATCCAGGAGAATTAATTCAGTACATGCCAAA
This sequence comes from Perodicticus potto, assembly GCA_963574655.1. Taxonomy (NCBI): domain Eukaryota; kingdom Metazoa; phylum Chordata; class Mammalia; order Primates; family Lorisidae; genus Perodicticus; species Perodicticus potto. Next base: position 4,853 of record CAUYRH010035071.1, on the reverse strand, counting down.
AGTACCTAATATACTATAGAATGATAACACAAATGTAAGATATTCATATTATTAATAATACCTGAATTTTGATTCCAAGGACAGTATATAGATTAAAACAACTGAAAAAAAATTAAGTGAATTAAAAGAATAAGATAGGATGTTATTTTAATTTTTATTTCATAATATTTTAGAAGAATTATGTAAATGACATTTATACTTGAGAGAGAGAAAAAAGTCTGCACTTAAAGATAAGTATTCATCTCATACTTATTTGCCAAACAAAAAAATGTTCATTTCCTATTCCTACTTGCTGGATAAAACACAAAGCTGCTAATTTTCTTTTAAATAAGGCAATACAAGAGCTGGGTTATAGAATCTTGTGATTCTCACAGATCCACCAACCAACTCTATAACCTCCAGTTAAGTTACTTAACCTTGTTCATTTTCTTCATTTATGAAATGTGAGTAATAATGGCATTGACACTTTAGAGGACTACTCTGAACACAAGTGAGTTATCGGTTTAGAACTTAACACAATGTCTGACACCTACTAAGAACTAGACAAATATTCGTTGTTACAATATGACAATGTGTTTCCTCACATGAGCACTGGGGATGTGCGACCAATTCCCAATCTCTATTTGTAAAGACAAAAAGATTAGAATTAAATCCATCCCAGACTCGTCTTCTTTCACAAATCAAGATACTTGGCTTGTAGAGTCTGTTCAACTGAAGTCACAGTAATTTGCCCCTTTCAAATTCAATTTGATTACCCAAATCATCTGAACCTAAAGCATTCTCATGCGCTTTAATACCTTACATAGCCACAGTTCCTCGTCAGAACTGATGAAGATCTCTTGCAAATTCTTGACATGTGACTTCATTTTTTTCACTTATCTGAAAAATATCTTTTTTTTTTTGAGACAAGAGTCTCAAGCTGTTGCGCCGGGTAGAGGGCTATAGCGTCACAGCTCACAGCAATCTCAGACTCTTGGGCTTAAGCAATTCTCTTGCCTCAACCTTCCAAGTAGCCGAGACTACAGGTGCCCACGACAATGCCCGGCTACATTAATGTTGTTGTTGTTGCAGTTGTCACTGTTGCTTCAGCTGGCCCAGGTCAGATTCGAACCTGCCAGCCTCAGTGTATGTGGCCAACACCCTACCCACTGAACTATGGAGGCAGCCTTAAAAAAATTTCTTTTAAATGAAAACCCTACCACGTCCCTGGCACTGTATTAGGTCATAGGATACAAAGTTTTGAGAAAAAAAAAAAATAGGATCTCTGGGTACAATAAACCGTATTAAGGGGATAGACACACTAATAGCCCTGACTTAAAACAGTATAAAAGCTACACATCTAACAAAAACATTGATATCCCTTTAATATTTTAAAATAATAATGAATAAACGAAATCTCTGCCTTCATGTAGTAAGGAAGATAAATATTAATCAAAGTCATTGCACAAAATTGATGTAAAATTCCACCTGCATTAAGTGATATAAAGAGAAAAACCCAGTGGTATGGCAGTATAACTTCATGACGAAGTAAATTATGCTGGTGAGGGAAAGCTTGTCTGAGGAAGTGATAACTGAGTTGATACTGAAAGACAGATGGCACTAACAGAGTAAAAAGTGTGAGCAACCACATCCAAGGATCTGTGTGTGGGTAGGAGAGAACATGGCACTTTCAGGGCTTGAAAGGAGACAGGTGAGATGGCAGCTCAGAAAAGGGGACACGTGGAGTGAATTCGCTGAGGCTGGAAAAGGGAGCCAAGCCTTGTAAGCCGTGTTGAAAATGTATGTTCTTACGTAAGAACAAGGAGAAACCATTAAAGAATTTTAAGCCTGGGCACCTGGTCAGTTTTCAAAGCAAAGAGGTTGCTGGAATTCAATGTGAATTCTGCAAGTGAAGAACAATTTAGAGCGGGGTCACAGTGGTTGTGGAGAACCCAGCTAGGAGGTTGTTGCTGAAATGCAAGAAAGAGAATGTGGAAGGTTAGATGAGGGCAGTTGAGCAAGAGCTGTAAGTTGCAGAGGAAGGGCTTGGTTTTGCATAAAACGTACACTCTTCCCGGTCACTGCCCAGACACTTTTTTTTTAATGTAAAGACATTTCCCTTTCAAAATGTTCTGAAGAATCCAAGCATATGTTACATAGTAATGTAAAAGTAGATAAAAGGATTACATCTATATTTGAAGTCATGAGGTAACAGTCTAAATACCAATTTCTAAAGAATCAGTATTGTTTCCCTCCAGGTAAAAACCCCTGTTTAGTATTACTAGAAAACATACAACACTGATAATGAAACAAAGGAAGCAATTTCCATTGAAACACATTTTTATTATGGAAAATGCCATAGGTATCTTATAAAAAAATCATTTATAGGAAATTAAAAAGTAGTAATACTTTAAATTTAAGCTGAAAGAAAGGAAAACACATTCAGGAAGTTGAGAGGGTCACAGGCACCAAGTTCAATAGTAATAATTTTTGTTTTTCTTTTTGCAGTTTTGGCCAGGGCCAGGCTTGAACCCGCTACCCCCTGTACATGGGGCCAGCGCCTAACTCCTTAAGCCACAGGCTCCACCCTTCAATAGTTATAATTCTGAAATGACCCAAAGCATCATCTTTGGAAGCTGCTGGAAGACTAACCACTGCCTGCAGGAGAACATCTCCCATATTTTGGCTACTAAACAACCATGCCTTATGTGCAAAGGTGATATATGTGATAGCCGCGGTAGCTTCCTACTACTTCACAGCAGCTGAACAAATGTAAACATACACAAACAGCCTTAAAATACAGAAGTGCACACATCTCTCAGGAGTAAGCAGAAAAGCAAAGGAAAAGCACCAAACAGACATGTTCTTGCACAAAATACATGTGCAAAAATATCCATAGAATCCAACTTATCCACGATAAGTTGTCCCTCTCCCCTGAAAGAAAAAAAAAATGAAATTATTGGCAGCCTACTTCTCCCTGAGTAGAAGTGAGACATTAATTTAGGTCATTGTGCATGTTGAAAAGTTACTGCGCTGCGGGGATTTCCAATTACATAACGCAGAATCAGAACTCTGTTTGGGTGTCACTTGGCTGCCAGCATCCATGGGTGAGCTGTGTAACACTCCTCTGTCATGTAGCTCATGTGAGAAAAGCCTTCTGCTGTTCCAAGAAATGGCACTCATCTTGGAGACCTTCCCAGTTACACAAAAGAGCATAATTTCCACATTATCCCCAGGCATACTATCTGGGATGGTAGGTCTATGATAGCTTTTTGTGTAAATTATATACACAGTTCTACTAATGACAGGCATATGGACTGCTTTGTGGTGGTGGCAGTGCAGAGAACCAACATCAATTTGCTTTTCAATTTTTATAAAATGACACCTGAGCTATCTGTAATAATCAACAGAGACAGTGAAGGGTAGATGGTAGATAGGGTTACTGCACTGTGATTATCTAACAGATCAAGACCAGAGTTGGCAAGCAACGTCAAAGGGATGCAGACTTACCAACTGCCTTAGAACTGGCTTATTTCAGTATTTTTCTTTTAAGCCCTCCAAACTTTTAATTTCATCTTTATCTCAGGTTTTCATCAGAGACTGCACTATTTTTGTATCGTGGTTTAATTTTCTACGTATGACAGAACTCTTGCAAAAAGAGAGAAAATAAAGGAAGAATGAATATCTCATATATTTATGGTCTCTTCGTTGATACAGTTGCCTAAGTAGAGCACACTGTGTGCCAGAGAGGATGGAGAACCTGCATGACAGGACCCTGTTCTTTCCCCATATGAGTTCACAGCTCTCTTATTTAGAAGTCCAAAACATGAAAACTTCTATTCATATACCATTATAGATATCAGTATCATTTGGAAGACTTTTAGTTCATTAAATCCAACCCTTTCAAACAAATAAAAAATGGAAACTAGAAAACAGAACTAGCTATAAGACTATTTCTTAAGCACTTACTATGTATACAAGTTTTGCACATATCTAATCCTTATGGCAAACTTATCACTAGATTTCAATCTTCCTTTTAAAGATGAAGATGCTGAAGCTCACACAAGTTGAGCAATTTTCACATCACACATCTCATAAATGCAGCCTGAATTCAGCCAGCACTGTCTGGCTCCCCGTTGGCCTTTCCTCTTCATTTGTCTGGGCTGCTGCTCTGAACAGTTACCATGACATCAACATTTGGGCATTAGTGCCTCAGGCTTTTGTTTGTTTGTTTGTTTGTTTAATTGGGTTGCTTGATTCGGAAAATTTTCCTCAACCCATTCTCTTTTTCTTTGCTCTTGAGGTCTTAGTGGGAACGTGGATATATTATTCCATCATAGTTGAAAACACAGCCATGTACCTTTCTCAAACACACTTGCATCGTTTTCACATTATATTTCCCGAGCACCTGTGATAGGCCAAGTGATATGCTAGATTCTTTAAGAATAAAATGTGGTCCTTGACTTATACTTACAGGAAAACCAGAATCAAGTAAAAAATATTAATAAAATAAAGGTTTAATAAGTGACATGGTGGTTGGAGTACAAGGTGCTAAAGAAGCTTCTGCTAGCAGGGGGCGCTGCTGAGACTTCCTGTGGGATGCGGAATTTGAACTGTCACCTGAAAGGTGAGCAGGGCTTGGGCTGTCTTTATTTTTTTTTTTATTGGGTCATAGCTGTGTACAATAATTCAGTCATGGGGTACAGTGTGTGGGCTTCACATACAATCAGAGATATTTTTATCAACCTGATTGATGTAACATTCATGATATTTTCTCATTTACTATGTGAAAACATTTTTGATCCGTATTTAGAAGTTTTCTCCTGACCCTTCAAATATACACCACAGGTGTGATCTCACCCTTTATCCTCTCT
>CAUYRH010035070.1:0-11057 GCA_963574655.1 Perodicticus potto | reverse complement strand
ACAGGTGAAACCTACTAAATGCAGAACACAAATGTTTTCACTCAATAAACGAGAAAATCCCATGAAGGTTATGTCGAACAGTTGGATGAAAATATTTCAGATTGTATATGAAGCCCGCACACTGTACCCCATGATTGCACTAATGTACACAGCTATGATTTAATTTAAAAAAAAAAAAACAGTTGTCTGAACTATATTTAGTAAATGAAACCAGTAGGTATTTCTTTTGGCCTAGGGGTATCATGTGACTCTAAGGGCACTCAGACAAGAAAAGGCAGCAATTTCTAAGTTAATCTCAACATAGTAACCCAAACTGATTCTCTTAAAACTCAAGCCAAATCATACCTGTTCTCTTCAGTGGTTTCCCATCTCCCTCAGCGTAAAAGTGCAAGTCCTTAACTAGCACGCAAAGCCTCTGTGGTCTGGTTTATCTTATCCTGTCTCCTATTGCTCTCTCTTCCTCATACCCTACTCCCACCACTCTAGTCTCCAGGATGAATCCACCAGCCACACTCCCACCTTAAGACCTTTTCACATCTGCCTTTTCTCGGCCCAGATTGCTTTTCTCTCAGCATTCTGCCTGAATGCTCACTTAGTCCATCACCTCTTCCAGCTCCTTGCTCAGAAATGTCACTTCCTCAGATGGGCATGGGCAATCCTATTTATATTAAATCACTGCATCCTACCCCATCTTCCTCTTCCTTTCATTTGCTTTATTTTTCTCCAAAGTACATCTCACCATCTAACCTACTATAAACTTTGCCTTTTTTAGGATTTATTTAGAATGTAAGCTCCATGAGGGTAAGGGTTTCTATATTTTGTTCACTACTGAATTTCCTGCACCTAGAACAGTGGAAGGCTCTCAGTAGGTGTTCAACAAAGATCTGTTTGATAAATAAGTACATTCTAAAACTGCATATCCCAGGAGAATTGGAAAAATGGGTTCATACAAAAACTTGCACATCAATGTTCACAGCATTATTCACAATAGACAAAAAGCGGAAATAACTCAAATGTTATTAACTGATAACCGGATTAATGAAATACAGTGTATCCATATAATGGAACATTTTTAAGCAGTACAAGGGAATAAAGTCCTGATACATGCTACAACACTGATCAAACTGAAAACATTCTACAAAGTGAAAAAGGCCAGACACAAAAGACCACATATTGCATGATTCTATTTCTATGAAATATCTACATCAGACAAATCCACAGAGACAAAAAGAGATACGTAGCCCTTCCAAGGGCTGGGGAGAAGGGAAAATGAGTGATTCTAATAGGTATAGGGATTCTTTGAGGGTAAGGGATGTGTCTGGATTTAGATAATGGTGCTGGTGCACAACTCTGAATATACTAAAAAATATAGAATTTTAGACTTTAAAAGGGTGGAGTTTATGGTACATGAACTGTATTATCAATTTTTAAAAATTACACATCTTACATATAATGTCAAATGACACAAACGTTTTATCTTCTAACTATTGTAGTCTCTTCTGACTGATAAATAAAAGTAATATTAACCACCACAGGTGAACAAAAAGATGAATAAAATAGACCATATGCTCTCGGGCAGCACACAGTCTTAGTGATAAGTACATACATAATATAATATAATTTGGTACATGCAACAATACCAATATCTGGACAGTATCAGAAGTACACAAAGGAAGAATGCTTAATGTAACATGAAAGCAATTGTTTTTCCAGAAAGAGAATTCTATAAGACTGTAAGTGTTCAAAAGAAGAGGAACAATTAGTTAAATGGCAAAGAAAACTTATCTAAAAAATGTGAAGATACTGTAAATAACTATAAATGGCATCTGATGAAACTGCAAGTGCTCTCAAACGCTATGTTCTATGTAATTAAAAAGGGCTATCACAATACTCATTTCACATTTTGGATTAACTACTGTAATATTGGTAGTTACCAGTTAAATGTAGATTCTGTCTTCCCCACTAAATAGTATGTTCCTTAAAGACAGCGGACTTAGTCTACCTGCTAGTTGTAGCCCCACCTTCTGCTCTAGTGCTTCCAACATAATATGCAGTGAATGTTCAACAATAGCTATCATTGATGATAACAATGAGACTGATAAGTAATCACAGCACCACTCTAAACCAGAGGCAAGTCTAAGAGAATCCTGTACATGTTTAAAGATGTTTTATACTACCAAACACAGAAAAACCTGAGAGCTCATTTGAGTACCTGTGTAGCAGTATTTTCTTCTCTAAGAAGAAGAATTTCAGCTGTCAGAGCATCGATGAGCTCTCGATGATCACCTAATACTTGTTCCAAATGCTGCCTTGTTTCTACTTCTTTACGCAGCTGGAGCTCACTCTACAAAAAACAGCAAATGAACTTCTGACAGTAGTACTACATGTCAAACACCCAAAGTTTCTACTCATGGCCATCAAAGAAGGTATTTACAAAGAAGCATATGTGACAGTAATGACAATTCAAAATTTTTAAAGGTTTACTACATTTTATTTAATGTAGTAAGTAAGAAGGAGGAAAGAAGATAAGGTTTACTACATTTTATTTACTACATTAAATAAAATGAAATAAATACAATAAAAAAATGGTATCTAGAATTAAATAACTACATTTTTGGTAAATGAAAGTATAGGAATATATATATACATATTGTTTGAATTATATATAGACCACCTCTGAAAGATACACTTGTATCCAGTAATATAAAACAGTTGGGTATAAGCAGGCAAACAAGTCAGCTAGAAGTTAAAGATGAGAGAGTTTTCATTGTACACTCTGTACCTTAGAATTTCATACCACGTAACTGGATTATAAATTCAGAAATGAAGTTTATTAGAATACAATTAAAAATAAATGACTACAGGTTCAAATAGTTTAGGCTTTGTACAGCAAAAGATTAAAAAGCTACATACTTCTAAGCCAGTAACATTTTCTGAGAGCCAAAGCTACACTCCTGAAGTTAAGGGTAAAACAATGTTAAGTAAGATTTAGTCTGATAACAAATCTTTCATTTTTTTTTTAAATTTAATTTAATTTAATTTTATTTTATTTTTTGAGACAGAGTCTCATAATGTCGCTCTCAGTAGAGTGCAGTGGCGTCACAACTCAAAGCAACCTCAAACTCTTGGGCTTAAGCAATTCTCTTGCCTCAGCATCCCAAATAGCTGGGACTACAGGTGCCCGCCACACTATCCAGCTATTTTTTTGCTGCAGTTGTCATTGTTGTTTTAGCAGGCCTGGGTCAGGCTCAAACCTGCCAGCCTCCATGCATGTGACTGGTGCTGTAACCACTTTGCTACGGGTGCTGAGCCAACAAATCTTTCATTTAAAAGCAATTTTAGGGCCGGGCACAGTGGCTCACACCTGTAATCCTAGCACTCTGGAAGGCCAAGGCAGGCGGATTGCCTGAGCTCACAGGTTCGAGACTAGCCTGAGCCAGAGCAAAACCTCATCTCTAAAAATAGCCAGGTGTTGTGGCAGGCACCTGTAGTCCCAGCTACTTGGGAGGCTGAGGCAAGAGAATTGTTTAAGCCTAAGAGTTTGAGGTTGCTGTGAGTTGTGATGCCACAGCACTCTGCTGAGGGCAACACAGTGAGACTCTGTCTCAAAAAATAACAATAAAAAAAATAAAAATAAATAAAAGCAATTTTAGGAAGACGGCTCCAAAGAAACTGAAATATTCCAATTAAGGTGGTAAATCTATTATTTTCTTTTATTCTTTTAAAAAATAGTTTCCTTAAACATTTTTGTCATATTTGTTCAACAGACTTAAATACATAATAAAAAACAGCTTAAATAGATTTTTTTAAAGATTAAATACATAGCTAATTCGAATGCTACAGCATTCTGAGGACAAATTATTTTTTGCAAAGAAATTAAACAAACATATCTTGATTGTTTTATAAATTATTTTCACAACAATAAGACACTTCTCACTTAGAGAAGAAAGCCATACCTGAGTTACTAGACATACAGAGAACATGAAGAATTTTCCCACCTATCAAGTCTACACATTACAGGCAAGGCCACTCTAAACTGAACCAACAGAGGAGAAGGAAGTAAAGAAAAGCAACAGAATAAAGACATAGTTAATAGTTGTATTTAACCTACAACAGCCAAGTAATATATTGTGCTACTATATTAGCACAAGATAAATATTTTTTTAAAAGCTTTTTTTGTTTTTTTGGGGGGGGGGTTGCTTTTTTGCTGTTTTTGGCCAGGGCTGGGTTTGAACCCGTCACCTCTGGCATATGGGGCCGGTACCTTGCTCCTTTGAACCACAGGTGCTGCCCAAGATATATTTTTTTTTATAGATTTACCTTACTAATTATAATTTCCTAATGCTCATTTAAAAACCAAAATCACAGCTGGGCATGGTGGCTCACGCCTGTAGTCTCAGTGCTGTGGGAGGCTGAGGCGGGTGGATTTCCAGTGCTCACAGAGTTCGAGACCAGCATAAGCATGAATGAGCCAGAGTAAAAGACCCTGTCTCTAACACCAGGAAAGAACACCGCCGGGTGTTGTGACGGGCGCCTGTAATCCCAGCTACTTAGGAGGCAACTGGCACGAGGAATCACTACAAGGAAGGACAATGAAAAAAACAAACAAACAAACAAAAAAACAAGGAAACTAAGAAGAGTGCAAGCCGACTGAAATTAAAAGCAAAAAAAAAAAAAAAAACCAAAATCACTTACCTGAACATGTATCAACTAATGGCAAAAGGAGATTAGGAATATAAAACTTTAATGCAGATAATATAAAATGGAGGTATTTCAAGCAAGGTTATTCAAATTTGTACTTCATTTGAATGCTGCAATAAACTAAGGGGAAAGGAACTCCTCCCTCCCATTTCTGCCTGAAAAGACAACTCTAAAAACCTCATGCTCTTACCTCTTTAAGGTACCGAACCAGGCGGCAAAGGGAGCTCACCAGTGACAAGGTGAAGCCCGTAAGACCCTGACTGTTCTGTAGCTTTTTAACCTCCCGTCCTGTCCACTGCTCGTATTCTTCCATTTCATGTTCCACTTCATGTATCATGAGTTTGAGGACATCCAGGCTGCAATTATTGCTACTTGGTAAGTCTGCAGAGGATGTGCTTTTCTTCTGCTTGGAAGGAGCACGCAAATCTGGTTTTCTTTTCACTGATAACAACAGAAGTTATTCTATTTCAAGACCAGGAAAAATGACAACTAGATGACTACCAGAAAAACCTTTGGACTGTTGTTCACAATTTATAAAAGGTTTTTTACAGAAGTTGCCACCATTTTCTCACTAAGATCTATGCTATTTTATAAACAGTATAGATTTACAGTATTTCTAACAAATGCATTAGAAACATCTTTTTTTTTTCCTGTATGGTCAACGTAGTTTGATTGATTGATTGATTGATTGATTGATTTTTTATTATTGGGGATTCACTGAGGGTACAAAGAACCAGGTTACACTGATTACATTTCTTTGGTAAAGTCCCTCTTATACTTGTGACCCAACCCCAAGAGGTGTGTCACACCCCACAACCCCGTACCCCCCTGCTTCCTTCCATCTCCCTGCAATCCCTTTTTCTCACTCCCCCACTGTGTACTAGGTCATCAACTGTCCTCATATCAGAATTGAGTATATACAATTTTTGCTTCTAGGGTTATGTATGACAGGAGGCATTTATTTACCATTCAACAAACTCCTACTTATATAGATCCAACTGGATGAAATTAAAGAAAAAAACCATAACATTTACTAAGAGATTACAATAGTTGCATCAAGTTACATGTTTAATCATTTAGCTTTGTAAAACAAGGGACTGAACCTTTATTTAATAGCTGTTTTTGCTTCCTTGAGTTCAGCACTTGTCCCACAACATAACTTGAGTCTAGAGATTCAGTATGTTCTCCAGGTTGCAGCCTGGTTTGGATTCTCTTGACAATGTCGGTAGCATTCAGAGCAGCTAAAAGGAAGAATATTTCCAAAAGTCTCTCAATATTCAAAAAAGTATTTCAGTTGACAGGTCCATTAGTATTTTAGCCAATTAGGCTAAGGCAGTCTAAACTCAAATAACATTCCTTTAAAAATTACCATGGTTCAAGAAAGGTAACAAAGCAGGCTACTAAAAAGAATACAGAAAAAGAACAAACCTCTTTGTTGCTCTGATGAAAGAGCAGATGATGGAGTTCCTGGAGGGGTTGTTTGTGACTGCGTTGCTATTTTCTCCTGAATGTCAGTCCACAGTTTATTAATTAACTCAGAATTCTCTTCCTTTAGTTGATGGAGAAACCTATAAATTATGGGACAATAGCTATTTTAGAATTAATGGGTGGTATCATTTAAACTATCCAACTGTTTACATGTTTGATTTAAAGGAATTTTCAATAATACATACTCAAAGAAAAAAATACTTTTTGCTTTAACTAACAAATAGGTAGATAACAAAAATTTTATCATCTTAGCGTTAGAAAGAATTGTTCCATCTGCCTCCCAGTTTCCAACCTACCTTGACCTCTAATGTAGAAGCACTTGCCCTTTCTGCAGTTTGTGGTATGGCCCCATCCTCCTCTGTTTCTCTAGAGTACTGTAATTATGCACATACGGCTCAGTCCCTTTTGGTTTCACTCTCCTATAAAGAAGCCTGCTCACAGAACATTCTTTGCTCATCACTGAAATAAATTTACTGAAGCAGACTCTGCCCATGTGCATCATATATGATCACAAATAAAGGGAGGCAGAGGGAGTGAGGAGAGGGGCTGCAGGTTAGGGCTTAGTATTTGAAAGCCCTTTGGTTACAGAGCTAAACCGTATGCCATACATATCTTTAACACTGATAAAGCAGATACTTAAATCTTCAACTGCATATCACACCTGGATTGAGATTTTTTAAAAGGTAGGTAGCCATAAAGTAGAAACAATGCAAATGTCCATACCTCATGAATGGGTAAGTAAAATGTGGCATAGCTATATGGTGAAGTATTATTCAGCCATAAAAATGAATGAAGCATATATCATCATGCTACAACATGGATGAACCTTAGAAACACTATGCTAAGTGAAAAGACACCAGACATAAAACACAGCATACTGCATGATCTATACATATATATGTGAAATGTTCAGAATAGGCAAATCTGTAGAGACAGAAAATAGATCAGCAACTGCCTAGGACTGAAAAATCTGGGAGGAAATGGGCTTGACAGCTAAAGAGGATGGGGTTTCTTTTTGGGATGATAAAGATATTCTAAAATTGATTTTAGTGATGACTGCATGACTCTGTGAATATATTAAAAATCACTGAATATTACATTTTAAACAAGCAAACTGTAGATATGTGAACTATAAATCAATAAAGCTATTTAAAAAAGAAAAAGAGGAAGAGGGGAATCTTGGTGGCCACAAACTTCAACCTGAAGAAGCTGCTTTCAAGCAACCTATGGACAGCACATGAGAATGTTAGTTGCTAAAAAGTATATTTACCAAAAGGTCTCTGATGTAGGCCATTCAAAGGGGAGTAATTACCAAAGCCTCAGAATAAGACAGCATTAGCTCTAAGTCTAACCTTCAAGAAAAACCCTAAGAGTTTTGTAATCAGATTTCTACAGAAGTTGGGCAAATAAACCCAAATTTGTCTGAAACTCACATTACTGTCTCTAACTCACATTACTTTTAAAGAGTCAAATTTTGTGAAAAGATAATAATAAAAATAATACAGTATCATCTATGGTAGACTAAAAAATAGCTCCCTCCCCCCAAGATACCCATGAGCTAATCCCTAGAATGTATGAATGCTACTTTATCTGACCAAAAAAGGACTTTGCAGATGTGATTAAGTTAAGGTTCTTGAGATGGGGAAATGATCCTGGATTTTCCACATGGATCCTAAATGCAAATCATGTGTATCTTTACAAAAGAGAGATGGAGGGAGACCTTACATAGATAGTGAGGTGATATGAAGATAGAGGCACTGGAGTGATATAACCACAAGCCAAGGAATAACACCACAAGGTAGAAAGGCATGGAACTGATTCTCCCTTGGAGCCTCCAGAGGGAATATGCCCCTACCAACATCTTGATTTCAGCCTAACTTGAAATGCAAATAATTTCAGCTCCTATCCTCCAGAACTGTGAGCGAATAAATTTCCGTTGTTTAAGCCATCAAGTTTGTGTTAATTTGTACAGCATCCCCAGAAAATATAGATTTCAGTACCTGAATATGCAATGCTAGTATAATAAATTCCTAAAAATGTGGGGCTGCTTCAGAATTGTACAATAGATAAAGGTTGAAAGAATTTTTAGGTAAATGATAGAAAAAAATCATAGATGGCCTTCAACAGATTGTTGATAGATATACAAATGTTAAAGACTCTTTTAGTGAGGGCTCAGAAGAAAGCGAGGCGTAGAAAAAGCCTACATTGTCTTAGAGAAAACATATATGATCACAAATCAAATTTTGGTATAAATATGAATATTAAAGAAGCTTCTGGTGAGGGTACAGAAAAAAAAAACATGTTATTAGAAACTGAGGACAATTCAATTCTTGTTACATATGGTGGCCAAAAACTTAGCTGAGTTACGTGGAAAGAACTTTATAAGTGATTAATTTAGATATTTAGCTGAGGAGATTTCAGAGCAACAAGCTTAAAGACGCAGCCTGCTTTCTTCTGCAGGTTTAGTGTAAAGTACAAGAGAAGAAAGACAAATTGTGGGAAAAACTATTAAGAACAAAGAAAGAACTTGATGATTTGAGAAATTTTCAACCTTTCCAGATTGCAAAAGATGAATTCAAATTAGTAGAGTCACTTTTAGGAAAGCATACTCTAGAAAGAAGGGCAAGAATATGGCAAGGCAACCTTTTGCTAGTTCTGAAGAGATAAGGCATGTGACATGTGGATCTTCTCCATGATCTCAGGAGAAGCCAGAAATAAAGATGGGATTATCCTGGAAAAATCTGTGGAGGACCTCTTATCTAACGTAGATTCCTTCCCATGACATACATAAGAAATCCACAAGAACTTTTGAGACTGCTAAACCAACAGAAATAAGCCAACTTGAATTGAAAGGGACAGAGGCAGGATAAAATGAAAGAAGGGTACTAGACTCCCAAATTCAATGAACAGGACACAGTCTAATAAATCTACTCAGCTGGAAACATGGACTATCCTTCAATGAATGGGAAAAATGACACCAAAACCATAGCTGCAATGTAGTTCTTATAGAGGGCAGACCCACAGGTACACAGGGAAGAGCCATCGACCCAGAAGGTGAAGATTCAAGTCATAGAGGATTATTTCCAGGCTTTGCTACCTAATAGTATTTGCCCTGTTGAATTTCAAAGTTACTTGGTACTGATGAGTCTTTTCTTCCTTAATTTTTCCATTTTAAAATAAGAAAGTCAGACTCTGCCATGTTGAAATTATGAGTCATGTAGCCATTGCTGTGGGGCCTCAGGCCCTTCGGCAACTCTACCCCAAGTTCAGCTCCTACTCCAGGTTGCCCCAGCAGCTGTCTAGCCTACCACAGGTATACTGGATGCATGTGGCACAAACGTCACCTTTGCCAAAGGCAGGTGCTGCCACTGGGTGCTTCATGATAGTCGTTGGTACAGTGGTGGACATCCAGTTTGATAAGGAAATACCACCCATCCCAAATGCCCTGGATGTGCAAGGCAGAGAGACCAGGCTGGTTTTGGAGGTGGCCCAGCATTCAGGTGAGAGCATAGTAAGAACCATTGTTATGAATGGTACAGAAGGCTTAGTTAGAAACCAGAAAATTCTGGATTCTAGCACACTAATCAAAATTCTTCTTGGTCCTGAGACTTTGGATGAAATCATGAATGTCAGTGAAGAATGTTTTGATGAAAAAGGTTCCATCAAAACCAAACAATTTGCTCCCATTCATGGTGAGGGTCCTAAGTTCATGGAAGTGAGTGCTGAGCTGGAAATTCTGATGACTGGTACCAAAGCTGTAGATCTGCTAGCTCCCCATGCCAAAGGGGTGGTACTGGAGCTAGCAAGACTATAATGATCACAGAGTTAACAATACCAAAGCCCATGGTGATTGCTCTTTGTTTACTGGTGTTGGTGACAGGACCTGTGAGGAGAGTGACTTAATACAATGAAATGACTGAGTATGGCATTATCAACTTAAAAGATGCTACATCCAAGATAGCACCTGTGTGCCAACAAATGAATGAACCACCTGGTGCTCATGGCTGGATAGCTCTGACTGGACTGATGGAAGCTAAATATTTCAGAGACCAAGAAGGGCAACATGTACCGCTATTTATTTATTTATTTTTTTCATAGTTAAAAGTACAGGGGAAAATTTTATTGAGTTTCCCACATCTCATGTCAGGTTTCCAGGCATTTCCACAATATTCGCATTATAAACTACACAAAGAAACTTGAACACAAACATAAGATATATAACCCAAATGAGGGTAAATGGAAGACACAGATGGTCTCAGCTGGTCTTTTTGGAATTACAGTCTCTTGACTCACTGCTAGAGAACACTATCTACAAGATATACATAAGACTGGATTTTACCTGCAAGTGGACAGAGCCCCAGAGGAGTCTGCTGTCGTACAAAGGACAGAAATTCATATTCTGCCTGCTGCAATGTAATTGTACTCTCCTTCACTGCCTTGGTAAGACCAGACTGCAAGAGACAATCCCCAGCCCCCCACCAGAAACACATGAAGTCAGTTTTCAAAGGCATCCAGAAACGAAACTTCACTTCTAAAATGGGCAAATATAATCACAGATAGACCATTTTTAGAGCTCAAGTTCAAATCGAAACTGCCATCGTTGCACCAATTTTTTCTTAAGGAATCCAAGTTAAATAAGGTATGTTCCAGATTGTTAACAGCATTTCCACAGTCAAAAAAGATGGTGCTCAAAGTCCGTGGATATAACTTCTGAGAAGAAACAACTGTTAGGAGGACAGCAGCACTCCCCCTTCTCTGAAAGTTGATGTCTAAGCTCATCCAAAAGACTGACTTGAGGAATACTTGACAATCCACAATGCGTTCGCGACAGACTGAATGTAGGAGAGAAAAAAGAGGACATTCAGGAG
>CAUYRH010035067.1:0-14452 GCA_963574655.1 Perodicticus potto | reverse complement strand
CCTTCATCAAGCAAGTGGCAGTCAAGTCAAACTCTTCATTACTAATGTTGTTCATGGTTTCTTGATGTTTCTTTGAAAAACTAAGAGAGAATTTAAAGAAATACTTCCAGCTTCTCACAAAGGCAATTCTCCAGGAATTCTGAATCCCACTGCGTGTGTCCTCCGAGCAACAGTGGAAACGTTCTTACAGCATCCAGGCGCCAGAGGCCAGCCCCATGGAGAGAAGTCAGAAAGCCGCCACCTGCGCAGACCCGGAACAGAGCCGCAGGAGCACTGGGCAGCCCCTGCCGCACCCGTCAATGCCTGGCTCCCGCCTGCAGGAGACACCGGCCTGAGGTGGCGCCGGAGCAGCTGGCAGAGGGGCGGCAACTTCAGGGACTGACCTCCACATTTTCAATGTCAATAGAAAATGGGTTATGGAAAAGCTGTATGTCCTGTTCATGGAGATGAAGCTCTTTAAATCTATTTTGCAACTTTTCCAGTGAATCCACACATGTTTTGTTTGGGAATGCAATGAATGGTTTTTCCGCTAACAGATTTTGCAGGCCCGGGATGAGTCCGCTGCTAAACAGGACAGGCAGCAGAGGAAAAAACACCCGGTGGGCCGGATAAATGTCCTCAGTCTGAGGACCCCTATTTTAACTAATACCCTAACCTCCGACAAGCGCAAACGAGTGTGGGAGAGGGCGAAAGAGGCAGCAGATCCATTTCACATGTCAAACAATGAGCATCCCACAGGTAACACCATAGTCCTTAACTCCCAAGTAAATTAAATTATAATAATAATGCGGGAAGAGAAGTAAAAGCATTTTTATTACCTGCATTCTTTGCAGACTTAGAGCTTCCACCAAAAAGGCTATCAATTATGGTAATTAAAGGAAAGTCATACAAAATAAGTCTAAAAATCCTTCAACTTTCCGCCAACACCTTACTGAGGCTTTTATTAAGTATACTAATTAAAATCCTAAAACAATAAATGGGAAAAACGTTCTCATAACTTATCTCTTTAACCAAAGTTACCCCAACATTGAACTTAAGCTAAAGCACTTGGAGCACGGAACCCTGACACCCCAGGCTGTGATCTTAGACACAGCCTTTAAGATAAGCACTACAATATCACTAAGACCATCATTCGTAACCTGCCTAAGTCATCAGGAAACAAACACCTGAACCATGCTGCAAATGCAGTGAAGAAGACCACTGGGTACAATGTTACTCCAATCCTAAGCCCCCACCAGGGCGGTGCCTTCTCTAGAAAAGAAAGGGCCATTGGAAAGCTGACTGCCCCTTGGCCCAGAGAGGCCATGGGGCCAGCCGACCGCAGCACCTCCAGCAAACTTGTTGAAACTTGCCTCTTCTGAACACTGACGAGACCTGGCTTCTCTCACCCGATGAAGATCACCTCTGCAGAGCCAAGAGTAACCCTGATGGTGGCAGGTAGGAAGATCGCCTTTCTATTAGACACAGGAGCTGGTTTTTCAGCTGTCAAAGAGTTCAGTAGGTCCTACCTCCCTGTCACTCACCTCTATTGTCGGGGTAAAAGATTTTTCCCACCGTCCACATCAAACTCCTTTTTACACTGCATAATTGGCAATTTTTCATTTATACATTCCTTTTAAATATTGCCTTCCTGTCCAATTCCCCTTCTGGAACGTGACATGCTTTCCAAATTAAGTACCACCCTCACTTTTAATTTTAAATTAATAGATGCTGACCCATCTCCTTCTTCCTCACTCTGCCTCGTCCTTTCCCAAGCCATCAAAAAACTCATCATCCTGACCCATTCTACCAGAACAAGTAAATCCCAAGGTTTAAAATACTAAACCTCCCTCAATTACCTCCTACTCTCCAATTCTTGTTAAACTACACCCTAACTAACAAAACCTATTTACCTTCACACAGACTGACCCTACTTCTCAGACTTCTTCCCAAATTACTTAAACTATACTCCTCCAGGAATTTCGTAACAGTCCCCACTTACTTGACCAAACATTAACACGAAACCTCCAGTCCTATAATCCCTCTCCTTCAACCTTAATTCAAAATATCAATGACTTCCTACTCTATAGTCCCACCTTACATAACTCTAAATACAACACCTGTTCCCTCCTTAATTTCCTTACAAATAAGAGATATAGAATCTCTCCCTCAAAGGTTCGATTATTCCAACAAAAAATCATCTTAGTGTCCTTTTGTCCCCAGACTTCAAAGCTATTACCACAGACAAAAAAAAAACCTTCTTCACGACTTTCCTCTAACCCCCACAAAACAAAAACTCTTCTCCTTTTTACGATTAACTACATACTTCAGAGCATAAATTCCCAACTTTTCTCTTCTAACTACTCCTTACTCAAAGTGATCCTCATGGGCCTCTCCTAACCTCCATTTCCACTTCTTTTAAATCTCTACAGCGTTCTTTATTAGAAGCTCCAGCCCTGCACCTTTCTGATCTTTCTTGCCCCTTCCTCCTATATGTTAGAGAAAACCATGGGTTTACTCTTGACGTACTTGAACATCAGCTAGGCCCCACCTTTGCTCCAATTGCCTATCTCTCAAAACAATTAAATCACACTATTCGAGATTGAGCCCCTTGTCTCAAGACGTTAGCAGCCACAGTTGAACTAATAGCACTAACCAGAACCTTCACCCTAGCATGAGATAAATCTCTATTTATACAGACTCTAAATACGCATCCCACATATTATTATCTCATGCAGCTATATGAAAAGAGCGAAACTTATATAACACCAAAGGTAACCCTATTCTTAACTCTCACTTTATTATCAAACTACTAAAAGCTTCTAAATTGCCTAAAACTATAAACATTGTCCATTACCATTCACATCAATCTACCATGCAACACATACAACTGCTCTCCAACACTCATCTCCTGACACCTCCTCTCACCTCCTACTTGTTTCTGGTGATACAGTAAAGAAAACGAATCAACCTCCCACTCGTGACCTCATCTATCTCCACAAGTTGTTTCACCCCAACTCTCAAATGTTACTACAATTCCTCAAAGCTTTCTTTCCTCTCTCACAAATAGATTCAGAGTTTCTAAATCAACTTACATCATCCTGTGAAGTCTACCAACACTCCAACCCACAAACAAAGTCTCGCCTCCCACACTTTCCAACTCACCATACTAAACAAACTTCTTCCTAAAACAAACTAACAACTTGATTTCACACACATGCCTAAGACCAAACATTATAAATACCTCTTAATATTAGCAAATACCTTCTGAAGTTGAATTGAAGCCTTTCCTACCACAAACAAGAAAGCTACCACTATTGCCTCTATCATATTCAAAGACATTATTCCCCACTTTAAAATCCCCTATTCTTGGGCGGATCC
The DNA here is from genome assembly GCA_963574655.1 of Perodicticus potto. Taxonomy (NCBI): domain Eukaryota; kingdom Metazoa; phylum Chordata; class Mammalia; order Primates; family Lorisidae; genus Perodicticus; species Perodicticus potto. Next base: position 11,092 of record CAUYRH010035067.1, on the reverse strand, counting down.
TGTGGCTCGGTGAGTAGGGCGACGGCCCCATATACCGAGGGTGGCAGGTTCAAACCCGGCCCCGGCCAAATTGCATCAAAAAATAGCTGGGTGTTGTGGCAGGCGCCTGTAGTCCCAGCTACTTGGGAGGCTGAGGCAAGAGAATCACCTAAGCCCAAGAGCTGGAGGTTGCTGTGAGCTGTGACTCCACAGCACTCCACTGAGGGCGATAAAGTGAGACTCTGTCTCTACAAAATAAAAGTAAAAAATAAAAATTAAAATTAAAATAAAATAAAATCTCCTATTCTTTACAGTCCAACAATGGACCTGAATTCACCTCCACCATTTCTCAAACCTTAACTAAAGCCTTAAGTATCTCATGACACTTCCATATTCTTTTTCATCCTCAATCTTCAGAGAAAGTTAAAAAGTCTAACAAATCCCTAAAATCTACCTTAACCAAACTTTTGCTCAGAGTTCACTTACACTAAATTACTCTTCTACCCCTGGCACTTCTATGCCTACATTCCCTACCAAAGAAACCCTCCAACCTCTCTCCTTTTAAGTTCATGTTTTTCTTTATTAATAAGTCTAAAATCATCACTAACAAAATCCAATCACTCCAAAAAGGCCTCAAACTCAAAAAAAAAAAACATAAATCAGAGTCATCAAGTTTTTCCTCTTAGTTCACTCAAAACCCAATCTAAGTTACACTTCTACCCTTCCTCACATCTATATTTAGCATCCTTAAACTAATGGCTATGGCTCCATACATAACTCGTTTTATTCAAACTCAACTCTCAAAGTTGTCTTAACAGGTAACTACTCAATTGATACTCCAAACCTGCACCCCAAATACAGCTCCCAATCTACAACAACAAGAAACTGTTCTTCATGAATGGACTACACTCTACTCTAGGCCATAGGACTTTCATGAACACCACTTCTAAACAGTCACCGCTAAAAGGACAATCTAAAGCAAAAACTTACATCCTCCCAACGAAAAATCATAATCACCCTCAAGTTGGCCAATTAAAAACTACGTGCCCCTCTCAGCAGGAATAAGCTACAGAAGAGAGAACTCGACATCCCCCATCCCAAGGCCCACCCTCTATTTTTAACATATCAAGAAGGGAGGAATGTTAGATAATTGCAAAACTTCATCTCCCTATCCCAATTATCCACTGAAAAGTTCAAACTAAGGGCCCGCCCCCTATGGCTCTTCTCGCCAGAGCAGTAACTCCTTATTGGCTATTCTACCATCCCGTCACCTCCCCTAACGGAACCTACATAAGGTGCCCTTGTCCTTTGCTCTCTCTCTCTCTTTTCCCTCTCTCTCCCCGTCTGTCCCCCATGTGTCTCATGTCTCTCTCTCTCTCCCCGCTCCTCTCTCTACCATCTCTCCTCGCTTCTCTTCCCCCCCCATCTCTCTCTCTTCTCTCCTCCTTAATGCTGCTCTGCAGCATCCCCCGCCAATAAAAGACCTTTCGTACAAGCCTTGGTGGTCTGTGAAGTTTCTGCCGGTCACGTGCCCCCCTTTCAATTACAATGAAAGATTTTTTTCGTGAAAGTTTGTGCCAAAATCATAAGTGCACACTATACACACTAGTGCGTTCATTATACATGACAAAATACTGTAAACAGACAGGCAAAAATAACACTAACCACCACCTATCTTAAGGATGCATTTCCTTAAAAATGTTCCTTATATAATGTTATCAAAGTTGTTTTTGCTACAGTAATGTACACCTGCTTACCTAGATGCTTATATAGCATATATTAGTATTTCTGGCCTAAATTTCAGCTAAATTCTTTGTAAATGTAACTAGGTAAAGGAAGATAACATTTTAATATGCCACATGAAAACATGTTTCTAATAGGAAGGAAGGAGAAAATACTAAGCAACCAACCAGCTTTAACTTGTTTTTCTGAATAACATCTTTGTTTTCCTTTTGGTAAATCTCCATTTTCTTTTTGGTGTTGTCCAAATCCACATTGTTGGTCAAGTTGAAAACTGCAACAGAAAGGAAACAATGACAGAAAGTAGTTTTAATATAAACCTTGAGTAGAAAATAAAAACCAAATATTTGCCACGGTGACTTCTTATTCGTTGAGTTATCATTCTTTATAACTCTACTGTGACCTTTAATCTTCTCTACTTTACAGGCTAACTCTAGTTTCAGCAACCATGTATTCTCAGCTAAATATAAGGACTGTCCATTGCATGGAATATCTAAATATCAGGAACACTCCAGAAAAACTAAGATGTTTGTTTACCATAATCACACTAGATTGATTGTTAGTCCCTATTCTAACTTAAAAAGCATACACAAAAAACTGTTCAAATTTTTTAAATAAAATTAGTAAAACTGGGATGTACTACAATTGTCAATACATCAAAACTTAAAAGAACCTGAGCTCTAAAAATAGAAAACTGATCCAAAAGAATAAAGTCACACATTTGTATAATTTATATCAAAGAAAAAAAAGAATGTTTATTCACATTTGAATTTTCTCCAACATGACTAAACACAGCTTGAATTATTTTTCATGTAATCTAGATCTAGAAAACTATCAAACAGAAAAGAGCTGAAACTTAAAATGGAAAGTAATGGATAAAGGAGCACCAAAATTTACACTAAAATAATTTCTTAAGAGAAGCCACTGAGATACGTTCAGATACTGATAAATTTTCTCTGAGAATTCTCTTTTTATAATTCTAACTCAAAATAATTTGAATTTTAAATGTAATACTGCCTTCTATGTTTATATATACAAATCAGAAGTTTACTATAATACTCTAAACAAAAAAAAATTTTTAATCTCTTCTGAACTCATTCATTATCAGCACTGCCCCACTACCCAACTCTATAGAGTCAGCATTAGCCTGTACAAAAAAGAATCCATACCTGTAAGACTTTCCTGTTCCATAACTCAGTTCAGGCCTCCCTCAACTTCTCCCGCCACCTTTCCCCAGAGGTTATTAGAGCTTTTACCCCTTCTACTATTACTTGCCATTGTTTCCTGCCCTAAAACAAGATGGATCTACACTCCATAGCTCTGCTCTATTCCCTAGGTTCCTACTGTTTGACATATTCATATACTGGTCTCTTATAAAACTAAATATATTCTACCATATAATCCAACAATCAAGCTCCTTAGTATTTATCCAAATGAATTGAAAACTACTATCCATATAAAAACCTACACATGAATGGTTACAACAGCTTTATTCATAATTGCCAAAAGTGGGAAGCAACCAAGATGTCCTTCAATAAATTAATAATGGAATATTATTGTTAAAAAGAAATGAGCCAAATTAAAAAACAAAAAAAAATACACACACACAGTTAAAAGAGCAATGGTTGCCAAGGCCAGGAAAGGATGAAAGAAAGAACACAGAGGATTCTTAGGACAATGAAACAACTTTGTATGATACTATAATGGTTATCATTTGTCAAAACCAAGAGAACATAAAAGCAATCAAAAAGGAACCATAATGTAAATGATAGACTTTGTGTCTTAATGACAGGCTAATGTAGGTTCACTGACTATCACAAACTACGACTCTGACACAGGACACTGATAGTGGGAAGGACATACGTGCGTGGGAGTAGGAAGTATAGGGAACTTTCTATACTTTCTGCTCAATTTTGCTGCAAACCTAAAATGGCTTTTAAAAAACTTCCCATCTGTTAAGAATTCAAAAAAATTCTCGTTAAATTATTATGAGAGAAAAAAAATAAACTAACGCTAAAATTCATAATTATTAGTGTTCATAATTGTAGATTCAATTAAAACTTTTATAATTGGCTCGGCACCTGTGGCTCAAGCAGCTAAGGTGCCAGCCACATACACCTGAGCTGGCGGGTTCGAATCCAGCCCGGGCCCACCAAACAACGACGGCTGCAACCAAAAAAGAGCCAGGCATTGTGGCAGGCACAGCAGGCGCCTGTAGTCCCAGCTACTTGGGAGGCAGAGGCAAGAGAATCGCTTTAGCCCAGAAGTTGGAGTGTTGCTGTGAGCTGTGATGCCACAGCACTCTATCCAGGGTGACAGCTTGAGGCTGTGTCTAAAAAAAAAAAAAAACTTTTATAATTACAGATTTGAAAATTGAAAAGTTTAGAAGATTGAAAACTAAGGAAGAAATATTTGTGGTTTCTTTTTTATTGTTATTATTTGTTGTTGTTGTTTTTTGAGATAGAGTCTCAATATGTCGCCCTCAGCAGAGTGCTGTGACGTCACAGCTCACAACAACCTCAAACTCTTGGGCTTAAGCGATTCTCTTGCCTCAGCCTCCCAAGTAGCTGAGACTACAGGCACCAGCCACAATGCCCGGCTATATTTGTGGTTTCTTATGGTATGAACCCACTAAAAAGTAAAAGTTATCAAATTGGTATTAGAGCAACTTTTTTTAAAAGCCCACCATTGACTAGAAAATGACAAAGTTATTACTGATTAAACTTTCCTAAAAAAAAAAAAATCCTAGCATTCTGGGAGGCCAAGACAGGTAGATGGCTTGAGCTCAGAATTTCAAGACCAGTCTGTGCAAGAGCAAAACCCTATCTTTAAAAATATCTGGCTGTTGTAGCAGGAGCCTATAGTCCCACCTACTTGGGAAGCTAAGGCAAGAGAATTACTTGAGCCCAAGAGTTTGACGTTGCTATAAACTGTCATCCATGGCACTCTACCAAAGGTGACAAAGTAAGACTCTATCTCAAGAAAAAAATAAATAAAAATAAACTTTCCTAAATAGAACTTAGAAATAATCTTAAAATCTAAGTGAAATTAATCTCTTTATATACAATTTTTATGCTTATTTAAAACTTCATGATGAATTTCAATCAAAATAAATACCAATTTCTTTTTTTTAATTTAGAAAGCAAAGGTAACAGTAATATTAATAGGTGCAAATCATAATCATAGATAATGCAAGCCTCTTCTTTTAAAAAGAAAAGAATCATAATAGTGAATTACTATACATTTAAAACTTTTCAGATCAAGCCTCATTCATGCCATAATGAATCAAGTTGGTATAATAGCCTGAAAGAAAAAGAAATAGAAGCTAATTTTCTATAACAATCACTTGACCCTTTCTCCGCTTACTGATTTAGCTCAGATGTTGACCTGCCTTTAGTCAAGTACTAAAAGCAAACAAAAAACCAATTGTATTTTCTGAAAGAGTTAATGTTATTTAAGTATAATTTTGAAGTCTTTTGACCTACAGAATTTATAATTAAAGCCCTTAGGACTTTCTCACCCTTTTCAAATAAGTATCCTCTACACCAAAAGAATAATCTATTTACTATAAAACTAAGAACAAATCTTTGAGATAATTCCGAGGGCCATAAGGAAGAATATTCATGTATAGACTGTCCTAACCACAGAAAAGAACCAATTGTTAATGCCATAAAAAGCGCATCTTCACATATGTCCCTTCTATTGTAAATTTCTGATGTCATTATTTGAAATTATAATTTTTTTTAAGTTTTATACTTGTGATGTCCAAAGGATTCATAATGACTTATATAACAAAATAACCTCAATCTCCAATTTATGAATCCTCAAATGTTGATCTCTCTGAGGCACCCTACTAATTACAGTCCTCTCACTCTAGGCCTAAACATCTTCAATAGTACCCTTATACCTATAAGGTCAAGTTCAAACTCCTTTAATATCCTCCAAAAATATAGCCCCGACCTACTTTTTTTCCTCTCATCTCTATCACACAGGACCCCATGTTCTAGACTCACAAATAACTTCTCTCTTAGCCTACCAAATTACTTTCATGGGCCTGAGAGAAAGAAAAACCTAAGTTTTCAAATTTTGAAATTTGCCTCCATTATTTACAATATAATGCTGGGCACAATACTTAAGCTGTCTTTTAGAGTTTTGAAAATTTTATGAGATAATGTGTGTACAGCTCAGTCTGGTACTTAGCAAGTACCCATTAAATTAACATTTTATACTTCTGATTAACACAAAGAGTCATACAGATATCACAAACATTTAATGACTCATCTTTAAAAGTATGAAAAAACACAAAAGCAGAAAGCTATTGAAAGAAGATTTAAAAAGGCAGTTTTTTATAACAAGCAGAACAATGCCACACAACTAAGCAGTGGAGCCACACCCTGACAAAACTTAAAAGGTCTAAAATGAAAGTCTACCTCTTCCTTCCTTTCTGCACACTCCCCACCCAACAGAACAAAATAAAAAATATTGCCTATTCCCCGGCCTTTATTATCTTGATTAATACGACACAAGTGCTTCATCCAGGCCAGGTCCTAATATGTTAATTTATCCTTGCTTATTCTAATGCATATCCTCTATCAAATCAGTTGCCTGACTATTGTAAAACATCCCCTTTGTCACCACTGTTAGTATCTACTCTAAGTCCTCGTTATTTCTCATCCAATTACTGTAACAGTCTCTTAAAAATGGTTTTCCAGCCTAGGCACAGTGGCTCATGCCTGTAATCCTAGCATTTTGGGAGGCCAAGGTGGGAGGATTCCTTGAAGTCAAGAGTCTGAGACCAGGCTCAGCATTTGTAGCTCAGCGGTTAGGGTGCCAACACACATGCCCTGGGGCTGGTGGGTTCAAACTGGCTCAAACCTGCTCAACAAACAAACAAACAAAAAAACATAGTTGGGCATTGTGGTGGGTGCCTTATAGTCCCAGCTATAAAGGAGGCTGGGGCAGGAGAATCGCTTGAGCCCAAGAATTTGAGGTTGATGGCTGCTTTAAGCTGTGATGCCGTGGCACTCTACCAAAGGCGACATAATGACATAGTGAGAATCCGTCTCAAAAAAAAAAAAAAAAAAAAAAGTTTGAGACCAGTCTGAGCAAGAGCGAGACCCTCTATCTACAAAAAATAGAAAAAATTAGCTGATCATGGTGGCATGTACAGGTAGTCCCAGCTACTGAAGGGGGAGAGTTGAGGCAAAAGGATGGCTTAAGCCCAGAAGATTGAGCTTACAGTAAACTAGAATGACACCACTGCACTCCACCCAAGGCAACACAGCGAGATCCTGTCTCAGAACAAAAATAAAAACACAAACAAAAGAGATGGGTTTCCCAGCCTTGACTATCTCCTCTTGGCCACAGAATAAAATCTTAACAACCTATTAAAAGCCCTCCTTTTTTTTTAACTTAAAATTTTATATTTAATTGATGAATAATAGCCATACACACACATACATCCATAGGGTACAATGTGATGTTTTGATATATGTATACACTGTGGAACTATTTTATCAAGTTAATGAATATATCCATCACCTGACTCACTTTTCCTTTTGGTAGTAAGAACATTTCAAATCTATTCTTTTTAACCATTTTGAAATAGACATTATTAACTATGGTCACCACCCTATGTCTCAACAACGCACTCCTCCTGTCTAACTAAGGCTTTGTCCCTCTGGGCACCTCCCCCCTTCTCTATCCCGTGCCCATCCAGTCTCTGGCAGCCACGATGACGGTAGACTCCACGTTCAGAGGATATGCTGCATCAGCTGTGCCTATTTCATTTAGCATAGTTCCTCCAGGTTCACCCATGTTGGTGAATGTTGCAGAATTTCCCTCTTTTTGAAGGCTGAGTACTGCTGCATTGTGTATACATACTACATTTTCTTTCACCCTTTCATCCACTGATGGACACTAAGGTTGACACCAAACCTTAGCTATTGTAAAAATGATGCAATGAACATGAGTGCAGATAACTGTCTGACACACTAAATTCTTTGAGATAGATACAGAAGTGGGACTACTGGGTAATAATAGTAGTGCTATTTTTACTATTTGAGGAACCTCCATACTGTTCTCCACAATGGCTGTCCTAATTTCCATTCCTACCAAGAGTGTACAAGGGTTCCCTTTTCACTATACCCTTGCCAATACTTGTCATCTTTTGCTGTTTTTGTAATAGCCATTCTAACAAGTGTGAAGTGATATACCATTGTAATTTTATTAAATACATCACATGCATTTCCCTGATGATTAGCAATGTTGAACACTTTTTCATATAATGGTTCATATGTCTTTTTTGGAGAAATGTCTGTTCAGGTCCTTTGCCTATTTTTTAAATCAGATTATTTGTTTTCTGTTGAACTGAGCTTCTCATATAATTTAGAGATTAACCCCATATCAGATATATAGTTTGCAAATATTTTCTCCCACTCTGTGGGCTGTCTCTTTTCTCTGTTGTTTCCTTTGATATACAGAAACTTTATAGTTTGATAAAATCCCATTTGTCTATCTTTGCAATTGTTGCCTGTGGTACTAAGCCCTTCTTAACCCAGTCCAGCTCATTTCTCAAGCCTCCCTATTTTCTTTCCTTCTTTATTTTGGAAACAGAGTCTCGCTATGTCATCCTCAGTACAGTGCCCTGGCATTATAGCTCCCAGCAACCTCAAACTCTCAGGCTGAAGCGATTCTCTTGCCTCAGCCTCCCAGGTAGCTGGGACTACAGGCGCCCACCAGAACGCCCAGTTATTTTTTGCTGCAGTTGTCATTGTTGGTTAGCTGGCCCAGGCCACGTTCGAACCTGACACCTTTAGTGTATGTGGCTGGCGCCATAACCACTGTCCTACAGGCACCGAGCTAAGCCTCCCTATTTTCAAGTCATTCCAAACCTTTGTCTATCGACCTATAACAGACTAGTAGCTCATTCTCCAACATGCTCAACATCTTTGCACCTTTATGCCTTTATCTTTTGCTATAAATGTTCTTCCATCCCCTTTCTACCTGCAAACTCCTATTCATCTTTTAAGATTAAATTCACATGTCATCTCTTCCCTGAACTTTGCCAAACTATACCTCTCCTTCCCAAAGCTAAACTAACTGCTTTCTTATCTAAATTCCCAGAGCATTTTATAAATCCCTATAAGACTTAGTATGTTAAATTATAGTTCTTAGGTGATATAATTATCTCTCCCTTTATAGTGTGAGCTTATTGAAGGCAAATATCATATATCCCCAGCAGTAAAGCAGTTTTACATATACCTAATAAATTACTTGCTGAATTGAAGTTCAAAAAATAAACTATAAAATCCATGAGGTTAGTTCCCAAAACTCATTAATATCTTCAAATACAACATGAACTATTCTATAATCAACATGATCAGGATTTACATTTGATTATTTAGAAAAGTCTGCTAAAAGGAGGAATCAATCTCTCTCTCTCTTTAAATACTTTAACTTAAAATGTATACAGTAAGTATATTGTCATTCTCTAACTTAATGACATACAGCCAAATTCTAGTCTTTTTTAATTAGAGTTCTGCTTCTATGGGTCACAAATGTCACATACATTGTTCAGTTTCCATTTTTTAGAAAGCAAATAAAGAACTTAAGAAACAGAATTCTAGAGTTTTGCAATTTCTCCCTTATATATTATTTAAATTACATAACTACAATAACAAGTGTAACTGGCATTAAGAAGGTTTGGTCTACAATTCCTCTACTAGGTATATATCCAGAAGATCAAAAATCACATTATCACAAAGATATTTGTACCAGAATGTTTATTGCAGCCCAATTCATAATTGCTAAGTCATGGAAGAAGCCCAAGTGCCCCTTGACCCACGAATGGATTAATAAATCGTGGTACATGTACACCATGGAATATACGCAGCCTTAAAGAAAGATGGGGACTTTACCGCTTTCATGTTTACATGGATGGAGCTGGAATATATTCTTCTTAGCAAAGTATCTCAAGAATGGAAGAAAAAGTATCCAATGCACCCAGCCCTACTATGAAAAGTAATAATCTATAGCCTTCATATGAAAGCTATAACCCAATTACAGCACAAGAATATGGGGAAACGGGAGAGGGAAGAGAGGGGAGGGAGGACGACGGGTGGAGGGAAGGTAATTGGTGGGACCACACCTACCATGCATCTGACAAGGGTACATGTGAAATTAACTAAATGTAGAATATAAATGTCTTAACATAATAACTAAGAAAATGCCGTGAAGGCTATGTTAACCAGTTTGATGAAAATATTTCAGATTGTATATGAAACCAGCACATTGTACCCCATGATTGCATTAATGTACACAGCTATGATTTAATAAAGAAAAAAAGAAGATTTGCTTCTTCTGGTGAGAGAAGTACAGAGGTGCACTTGAGGGCAGCTTCTGATGGACAGCATTCACCATGCATTCCTCAGTCCTGGACCATCAGTCAATGCATTTGATGGAAAGGATGTCATTTACTCCAATGAGACAATTAAGTGGAAGTTGGTTAAGAGTTTCCACATACTGTAACTGAATACAATCCTTCATGAGTATGCTTAACAGCAGAATCAGTGTCAATTAAATGCTCTGGTTAAAAAAAATAAATGTTAACATATTGTACAGCCCAAATATTCAGACTCACTCTTGCCTGTTGATTCTAGTTTCCACTTCTGGACGTGTACCTTCAAACCTACTCATCTCAGAGCAAAAATATATATTTTTTTAAATCACAGCTCAATTAGAAACTTGTGCCAGAATCAATATTCTCTTATAGTTCATCCCTTAAACCTGTTCCCCTCCTTCTTTGCTCCTGAGTTTCTTTCAGTTATCCTGACTGAACTTGTAGCCATGTATTCAACTTGTTCTTCTGCAACATCTATAATCTCCTTTCCATTGATGGCCTGACCAGACTTTTGACTAATCAGCTTAAATACACGCAAGCTGTTCTTCTTCCTGATTGCTGTCTTATTGTACCTATGTATAGCCAGATTCCTACATATCAGGAACCCATACACCTATATATACCCCGAGACTAAAAGCCTAAAGGGGAAGACGGGGAAAGACCGGGAGAGAAACGGAGAGAGCTTTTCTTTCCCCACTTGAGTTCTCCCTCTCTACCAGGAGCTTTAGTGTTTTCTGTATTCTTTTCTGTAAATAAATTCTGTCTTACCACTGGAAAAAAAAAAAAAAAAAGAAAAGGAAATGCCATGAAGGCTATCTTAAACAGTTTGATGAAAACATTTCAGATGGTATATGAAACCAGCACATTGTACCCCTTGATTGCACTAATGTACACAGCTGTGATTTAATGCAAAAAAATAAATAAATAAATAAATAAACCAGCATTAATAACAACTTCTAGACTTTTTTTTTT
>CAUYRH010035066.1:0-11473 GCA_963574655.1 Perodicticus potto | reverse complement strand
GGGGAGGGAGAGGGTGGGGGGAGAGAGGATAAAGGGTGAGATCACACTTGTGGTACATATTTGAAGGGTCAGGAGAAAACTTCTAAATACGGATCAAAAATGTTTTCATATAGTAAATGAGAAAATATCATGAATGTTATATTAATCAGGTTGATAAAAATATCTCCGATTGTATGTGAAGCCTGCACACTGTACTCCACGACTGAATTATTGTACACAGCTATGACTCAATAAAAAATAATTAAAAAAAAAAAAAAGAGTTAAACAGGTAAAGACCTATGTGTTAAGTGTGGCTTTCTTTTATATGAATATGTAGCATCATAGGTTGGATTTATTTTATCAGCCTTTAGCTTTGGAATTCCTAAATAAAATAAACCCAGATATATTTTTTACACAACTAAATAAACAAGAATTCTGTATACCACTTTTTTTTTTTTTTTTTTTTTTTTTTTTTTGGCGGGGTGCGGGACTGATGTTTCAAGGGAAGAACTAAATAATTACATTGACAATAACCTTGTAATATTAATGTGAATAAATCTAATAGCATGTTACCCCTTAGTTTAAATAAATTTCTTCTTTATTTTAAAAGTAATTTTAACTTTAATTAAAAACAATTTGATTTACATCCTTAGAGACAACTGTTAAAGTAATTGTGAACATTTTTTTTTGTTTCTCAGTGGCCAGGAATGTGATGTAGTGACTTAGAAAATAACCCATGCTTTAATTGATAATATATATCCAGGTTCATTTGATGTTCAATTTCATTTTCCTGGGCTTTTACTTTTCATTTTACTAGCTATATTTATCTTTTCATTCCTATACAATATTTTTGATATTTTTATAGATATGTGCATAGGGCTAAATTTTTATTAATGATTTAATTTATGGGCCTATATAAAAAAAAAAATAACAACTCTACTCAATCTAGGTAACCAGTAATGAATGTTGACTTACCAAATTAGTTATTTTTTTATTTTTGTCTTTTCTCCAATGGGGCATTTGAGGTCATAGCTTACAAAGAGCAGGGAAGTCAAGAATCCAAAAGTAGATGTTCAGAACTTCATCCTCTACCAACTGAGCTAGCCAGGTAGCCAAAAATAGATTGTTTAGAAACCTAAAGTGGCTGTGTCCTTATCAATAAGTGCTCTATTAGGTATAAATAGACATCTGCTGATAAGATAAATTGGTCTATTTTACACTGAGTATTCTTCCCTTACTTATTCTGTTGTGGGTTTTCATTGTTCAGCTGTTTTCGCTTTTTTAAGCTTTTCATATTTCTGTGTACTACAGTCCCATCTCCTAATTTAAGTCTGGAGTACCTTGTCACCCTAAGTGATATCTTGAAACATTATGCAACACAGAATTGTCCTTTCTTTGAAAGCTTGAAGGAACTTATTGACATTGATGAGTTCCCAGAGTTTTATTTTGAATGCAATTCTTGAAATTTTATTTTCTGCAGTTATCAGATTATTTGTATTTTCTTTTTATTTAGTCAATTTTGCCTGTGTATATGTTTAGAAAAATCATTAACTAATCATAATTTCTATTTTAAAAGCCTCTATGTGAACATAGTTTTCCCTTAAAGTAATCTTTATCTCCTTTGCATGTTGGAAATATTCCATGTAAACACGTCCAAGCTGAAGTGAGGCTAAACGAAGTGGGAATTCAAAATGAAAATGATTTTTATTTTTTGTGAAAGATGAAGTATTTAGTCATCTGGAGACATTCTAAAACTCTTTTGAAGGTTACCTGCTCAAATTACTTCACACTTGAAGGTAGTTTCTCTTATTTTGGTCAATTATAAACAGCATTTTTGGCGCAAATCTAAATAGGTTTTATTTCAATGGAACAAATACAAAGGCATAGCATAAACTCATGGTATTCCTCAAAGAAAACAGTTCAGATGTGCTGGTCAAAGGGAGCTGGTTTTATCATAATTTTTAAAAAATCACCTTTGAGAATAATCAAAATTTACTTTTGCTTTACTATATAACTTATATTAATTTCCTTTCCCTTTTTCCTGACTGATAATCAACTGTTTGATACAAAGGAGCTATCTGAGATATATGTCCTTGTAATTGATACTGTTTCTGCATTATACTTAAAGACCATTAAATTTAAAGGAATAAAAAATATTTCTTATAAAATTTTGTGACTTTGAAAATTTATGTTGCACCTTTTTTTCCCAGGAGTAAATAAATAATTATCAAAACCTCAAAGAAACTTTTCATTAAAAGTTTCAGAATCACTGATTTATTTTGGGATGCTAATGATTTTTCACATTGCTTAATATATATTAGCATTTATTTTGTTCTCCAATATACTACCTAAAACTTTAGGTAGACAAATGTACTCCTATAGTAGTTATTGCATTGTTTTAAAGTCTATACAAATGTCTCTGTTTTTCCCATACAGCATGATTTTGTCATCTAATTACAAATTGTATCACACTAAGTAATATTCTTCTACTGATATTTTACTAAGAGTTTTATTTGTCTGTAATCAGGAGTAGATAATAGTGATTTTAAAGTGTTGAAATTTATTGAGTTAATTATTTTCTTCTTTAAACTCATGTAAACAATGACTCGCAGTCATAGATTTCTAATAGAAGCCCTAAAATTTCTAGAATAAAGAACAATAAAAATTTTCATAAAACAAGCACAAAAATATTTATACTGCCTTATGCTGTCTGTACTATCAGCAAAGGATTAGTTTTCATGCCTTTTTATGCCTCTCACAGCACAAAACAAACCAACCACTAGCTAAATTGATCAAAAGGAAACAGAAAGGGGGCAAAGATACATCCAAAATAAGAATAACAAGAGAGAATAACACTGAAACATAAGAAGTTTGGTGGGACTACTTAGCAGACCACTATGCAGGTAAGTATGAAGACTTAGATAAAATGGTTAACCTCCTAAGGAAACACACATTATCAAGGCAGAGGCTAGGCTCAATGGCTCCTGCCTATAATCCTAGCACTCCAGGAAGCCAAGGCAGATGGATTTCCTGAGTTCAGCCTGAGCAAGAGTGAGACCCCATCTCTAAAAACAGCCAGGCATTTTAGCAGGCACCTGTAGTCCCAGCTACTTGGAAGGCTGAGGCAAGAGGATCACTTGAACCCAAGAGTTTGAGATTTCTGTGAGCTATGACACCACGGCACTCTACCCAGGGCAACAGAGTGGGTCTCAAAATAAATAAATAAATAAATAAAAAATACAAATTACCAAAATTAACCACAGTAGACTTAGGAAAACTTCATCTGACTAATTTTCTAATACAGAACATTATTAAGTAACTGCCCCTAAAGTGCCAGATTCAAATGTTTTACAGAGAAATTCTACCAAATTAAAAAAAGAAAAGACAGTACTACAAATACCATTCCAAAGCAATGAAAAAAAGGGAAAGCTTTCCAATTCTTTATGAAAGCAAGTAGAAACCAACACATTAGACCCCTTCGTCAGATCTCTCTGCAGTTTCCTCTCCTTCCCGGGGGAGGCAGCACCATGGTGGTGTGAGAGACCATCTGCTGCCATTTGGAGAGTCACTAACTTTCTTAGTAAGTTATTGTAAAGTCTCAGCATTCTGTCATTGAGTAATAATGAGGATGGAAGCTTATGTAGAATGTAATTTTCCTTTCTTGTTTTATCGTTAGTTAATCATTACTAAATGGAGGTATAGGTTGAAATTGGGTTTATTTTCCCCAGGTATATCAAGGTGCTGCTCCATGGTTGGCACATGGTTTTAGCCCTTATGTTTTCATAAATACCTGCTGAGATTATAGAGTGACTACATCCCCTTTTACTGTTTTTTGCTTTGGATGTTACATTTTGATATTTTTAATTCACCGTCTTTCATTGTTTGTGATTTTCTAATATAGCTCTTTCCTTTTATTTTTTGAATTTCTGCATCATAGCAACTACTTCATAAAGTATGATGGGAACCACACCACTTAACATATGTACATCACTTAGAAAGGTGTCCGAAACATAATAAGTGCAAGATGTCATTGTTTTATTGCAAGTAAACATAATATATTTAGATTTTTAAGTTCTTATGTGAGACTACTGATTTCTGTTATGGATGTGAGCTGAATGTATTGAGCACATCCTCAAGTTCCTTCAGTCTTAGCTGCCGCCCAGTCTTTTATGTGTTTTGGCCACCTGCTGTTGCCATGACAAGTGATTTCATGAGGCCCTATTGTTCTACCTACTTGACTGATGCTCAGAGTCTTGTGATCCTCTCACCACTTCCAAATGAAGTACTGCACAACGTGGCATAGAGCTGACTTCCCCATTGGCTGTGAAAGGCCCGAGAATATCTCCTCAAATTCCAGG
The DNA here is from genome assembly GCA_963574655.1 of Perodicticus potto. Lineage (NCBI taxonomy): Eukaryota > Metazoa > Chordata > Mammalia > Primates > Lorisidae > Perodicticus > Perodicticus potto. The sequence continues at coordinate 7,136 of CAUYRH010035066.1, read as the reverse complement.
ACAGTAACTCCCCATGGGATGTTTTGATCAGTGAGTCACTGAAAATGCGGAGAAGATAACTTCCCTCTTCATGCTTCTCAATTCACTTTCTCTAAAATAGATTATTTGAATAGTTTCTTATGGTATTCCTGTTTGCGTAGAATAATACTCATGTTTCCCGGTGAAACAGTATAGTCGTATAATTTACTCATGCTACTTGAACTTTCTTGAGTCCTGTTTTAATTGTAGAATTTCCATTGCATGAAGAGTTTCTGAGCCATCCACTGTCTCACAATTTAGGACCTCAATAACATGGAGCTCATGAATGACATTTCAATCTCACAGTTACTTATTAGTCCTTCGTCAAGATACCTTCCTTTGAAAAGTCCAGGAACATACTGAGAGGTGTTTTTCAAAGTAGAATTTTTTCTCTGCCATGATAAACATAGTTTTATTCCAGATTGAGAAGAATTTGTATTGAAATTTATTGGCTCTTATCAGAGATCCACTCAACATCTCTAGTCACCAAAGAAAGCTCCAGCCCCGTCAAAAGTTTTAGATAATAAAACTCACTTGACAAGGAAACTTAATCCATAGTTTGCCTTTGCTTCAGAGCTCTCTTTTCCACTGGGACCTATTTATAACAAGCAAACTTACTCAACTTGTGATAAAAGAAGCAGAGCAGTATTCTCAAGTGTACCATATACTATCTTTAAAATCCCCAAGAGCCTAAAACTGTCATCTTTATTTTGGGGTGCCAGAAAGTGCCAGGTACAACAACTTATCTTTGGAGGAGTATCCTAGAACCTTCTAGGTCATTAGTTCCCTGTACCACCAAATTTTGTTTCTCCATTGGTATTCTGGTAAATGTTTCACAGCCCGCTCTCCACGAAAAAAAAAAAAGTCCTGATTTTTAGTTCTGTCATGGTTCTTTAATATAAATATTCTCAACATTGTTGATTCGAAACTATTAATGTATCATTCCTGAATGTGCCCTGGAGAAAAGATATATACAAAACTGAAAAATATTGCGAGCCAGCTCTGGCACATGTTAATTACGAGGTCAGCTCCAGATTAGTACAGCAGCCCTGATAGTGGATCACGTGTGATATTCTATAAACCACTTATCATAGATCATGTTTGATGTTTTGTGGTGCATCAAGAAAAGCAAGGTCTGTGTGCATATATTATGATAGAGAAGAGGAGACTTAATCTGAGTTCTGTGTCAAAGTTGTAACATTGGATTTAATAGATAAAGGCAAAATGCTTTTGGCCTCCTGTTATGGGTCTCAAGAAGACAATTTTTGCCAAATAAATGACTGCATACTAAACATCATAGGATATGTTGATCTGATTCAACTGATTCCTTATCAGACATTGCAATTTCAACTGAGATTTCCATTTGCTAGGTTTACAGTAGGTCACCACTATACGTCATTTTTACTAAAGGCCATACAAGATGAACTGAAGGGGATTCAATGGAGCCCATCACACTGAATCCTTCAAATCTTGTTTATGTGGTTTATTGCTAATAGCTATATTATACCCATATATTGATATACTTTATAAGTAAAACCAAATACAAACATAATAAAATTCTCATGATTATATTAAATATTATTGGCAATTATTTGGAAAGGATCCTATGATTCAAAGACGTTTGCAACACAGGTATCTTTAAAATAGTTATTTTAAATATTATTCTTTTATAAATACAATTCTTTCTAAAATGTGTTATCTTTATTCATTTCCATGAAAGCACTCAGAAAATAAGCTTTCAGTTTCCTTTGTCCAGTATCCAACATGTCAGCAAAGAACTTATCTCAAGTGTCAGACTCAATGAGTACTAACACCATTGGACACAACCATGTAACTAGCACCCAGGTCAAGAGACAGAGGATTATCAGAATTCCATAAAACTCTCTTGTGCACCCCCTAACACTTACTACCTCTGTAGGGTAAATGTTATTCCTGACTTCTTAAAACATAGATTAGTTTTTACCTTTTTGTCCTTAATATAAATGGAATCTTATATTGTGTACATATTTGTATATATTTATATTCATCTTCTTTTTCTCAACCTTTTATTTGGGAAATCCATCCATACTGTTGCTCATGGTTGCATAACATTAATCCTATGACTAAGTAGTATCTGATTGTGAAAAATATTCCATTTTAATCTCTAGAAATTTAATAAGTAACAATAAGGAAGGTGAGTTCTTTTTCAAGTATTTTTTAAAGTTTTTAAAATGGTATCTTGTATTAAAGTCTATTCAAGTCTTTTGCACATTCTTCTGTTGAGTACTCTTTCTCTAAAAAACATATTTATTTTGGGTATGAGTTTTTGTTGGATGCATAGACTGTAAATTTCTCTCCACTGTGTGGGCTGCTTTCACATTCTTTTTTACTGCTCTTTTTTTGGACAAATATTAAGACTGTCATAGAATCTTCTCAAAAGGTGATCTCTAAAAATATTTGCATTTATGTGTATTCCATCCTACCTTATTCATTTTCTTAAGAAATTTAATTTATTCTTTGAGATAGTCAAGAAGAAACATATTACTTTTACCATTTTCTAAAGGCAAAGTTTTTTCACTATTCACTTTCTGTTCACTGCATTATCAGAATGCTTTGTACAAGGATGTTCATAGGATTTCATAGGATTACAAAACAGCATTTTAGCAAATAATTAAAAAGTTCAGATTCAGCAATATTTATTAAACCACCATATGGTCAATATTGTAATGAGTAATTTTCCAACTTATTTCTAGATTCAACATTTTAAACAAATTATATCATATATTAAATACAATTTTCCCAGGAGAAAGGCAAGTTTTTGTAATTGTTTTCTGTCACACAATTCTCTTTCTTAAACAGTTGATTAAGCACAAATACATCCTGTGCTATTGTAAGTATAATTTAAAATTGTGATTTACTAAAGAAAAAGATGTAAATATATTTGCAGCCTGAATGATATTTAGGTTACAGATATGAGTCTGACAACATTTATTACTGTGATTTGTAATAATAAATGTGTAGAATTAACTCAAAGTATTTCCTCTAAGAAAAGACATTAAACTTAAGACTTCTAACTTCTTATATACACCCACTTATAACTATTTTATTCTTGACAAAATATGTTGGGAAAGTGGGAAGGGCCAACTAGTATTATTTGTTTTAAATATTTTAAAGTACTACTTAAAAATATATGTCCCTTACATTATTAAACAAAATCATTTGCCTGTAGGTAGGAGTGAGAACAAAACAGAGCAGGGAAATAGAAAAACCAGTATTACTATGGTATTATAATTTTGCAATTTTAAACATCTCACCATCTTTCAAAATAGGGTAAGATTTCCTGCAGATGGTGCTCAACTAATTGCATAGTCTATTTTTTTTTTCTTCTTTGACTTTGTATTTTTTTGAATTATTTTTCAGGTGTAACAAATACCTTAAAATTTTTTTCTCTTTCTCTATTGCTAGAATTGAAAAACTTACCCAATTCAAACTATGTCCTCTGCAGCATCAGAAACATTTTCCCTCCTGTTCTTAAATTTGTCTCAAGGGATAAGATAAAGTCATTCAGATAGAGACATAAGGGTTTTTGTGTAGCATTTTCTAACATAGCATTTATTATAAATATAAAATAGCATTGCACTTAAACTAAAGCTATTTCTCTACATTGAAACAATTATCCTTCCAAATAAAACTCTCTATAGACACATACATATACACTATGAATATAAATCAGTTAAATATGCTAAGTGAGATACATTTTTTTTCATGAAATTTTGCTGGCTGGAAACAAATAGATTGCAAAATTACACATCTTATTTTGTTTTTCAAATTCATTCAAGGCAAATGGCTAAATGGAAGCAACTCTCATCAAGAGGAAGAAAGAAAAGTAAAGGAATAGGAATAGTTCCAGCACCTTTGACAACCCAAAGAGAAATGTAACGGCAGTGAAGGAGTTCTGATGCAGGACACCTTTTGAAGGGGGGCACGGCCACTTGTTGTCCCTCTGTTTTATAAGATAATGCAACTGGGCTTTTGCTTGTGCCTTATCCCGTTAAGGGTGGCAGATTTCCTAATTTCGGTGATATAAAAATTCCTGTGATAGTGTCCTGCCAGGAGCAAATATATAATTGTCCAAATAATATGCTAATCTTGATATTTTCACATGAACACTTTATGACAGATTTATTCTGATGATTCTGTAAAAATAAATACAGCTAGTTTTACTCATTTAGCTAATGGTCCATTATATTTAAATTAATATTCTTATAGTTGAATAGCTTCCTTCTCTAATGCTGCAAATAAGAACTCCTAGATCTGAAGATATATTTGAAAAATATGTGGTATTTTAGAAACAGACTGCTGCTCTAAATGACACTAATCTCTTTGAAATATCATAACAAATTAACCATTCCAAAACATCAACATGCTATAATCTCATGTTGACTTTTTCTTCCTAAGTCAACACTTTGCAAGTAGAATACACAATTACCTTGTATTTTTCTTCAAACTTTTATGTGCTATATGAAGATCCTTCCATAAAAGACTACTTGGCCTAACCCTACTTTTTTGTAAATTTTTAAGTTTTCTATTATTTGCTACATTTTACACAAACAGCAAGTATCAGCATGTTAAAAAATCACTAGCAAAGACATAAAAAGTAACCTGAGATAGAGTCTGTGTAAGTTGATCAGCAGAACTGGGTCTTTTTTGCCATATCCAAATAAAAGGGACTCAAGAAACCAGAGGACAAAACCATTCAGGACCCATAGCATTGTTCTAAGAAGGTAATTTTCTGTAATCCTGCCTGATGAAATTGCCTGCTATAACCAGAAACCTGTTTTATCTAACGTTTTCTAAAACAACCTCTTCCATGCTAAGACTAGTTTAACCCACCACTGTCACTCACCAATCAACATTTGGCAGCTCTCCAAAACATCACTAGTGCCAGTGAACTTACTCAAAATGTAATACTTAACATTTCTCCATATTATAAAACCTCCAACCTCTTCTTTGCACTTTGAATATACCAAAGACCATCAACTCTGTGAATTACAATTCTTTCTTCCCATTAAAACATTAAATTTAGAGATCTGTCTCTATGTATTTTATTTGATTTTAACAAGTCTTTTAGTATAAAGACTAAATTATCTTTTTTAAACTAGCCTTATTTAAATCCATTACCACAGGAAATTGAGGTAAAAAAGTTTTCTGCAATTTTTCCTCACAAACTCAATATAAATGTAGCAAATCGTCAGGTTTTTTTTTTCCATTTATTAAACCCAGCACTTGATGTAAAATCCTGATGCATCCATTTTTATTCAGAGTGTTTCTTTTTTGCTTCATTCAAAATAACATCAAACTAAACACCAACAATTTTTCCCTCTAGGGAAATTTGGATTGTTTCTACGTAACTGAATATCCATCAACACATTGTAACATCATGGTATTATGTTGGGCAAGGAAATGTTGCCTTTTCCTCCAAAGGAGTTTTCAGGGTGTGGGTAGAAAAGAGTAAAAGAGGGGTTGCTGAATTTCCACTTTCTGAAAGTTTATAGTATGGAATTGGTTCTTCACTGGCTTTCAGATCATCATTATCTGACAGATTCAGTCTAGATAACTTAATAAAGGGCATGACCAATAGCACCAAGGAGGGTAAAAACACAAATGATCAGTAGTGCCCCCATGCATATGTCTGAGTTACTATATGCTACAGCTAGGTCTGGTGGAGGGCAAATAGGTGGCAAGAAAAGTGGCTAAGGACAGATGGCAGGAACTGAATTGTAGCTTAAAACCAAATAGTGACTGGGAACAGTTCCCTGGTGGGAACATACTCAGTAAGGACTTCCTTTAGTCCTTACTGAGTGACATTTAACTGACCTATGGCTCATTATCATCTAATTAGCATAGTATGAGCAGAGCTTTCATGAAAGATTCTGGGAAAAATGCAGGTGTAGAAAGAGAAACTGTTACACAACCAAACTGTTATGTAGCCTTTTATGTCATCTGATATACAATCCCAACCTGTCATTCATCCCAAAAGGTAGAAATGAAAACCAATCTTGCCAGGAGAAAGGTGGGATAAGGTGGGTGAGCTTATAAAAACCAGCTGTGCTAGCCTTTGGGGTCTTTCTTCACTCATGAAGACTGACTGGTTCCTCTCTTTCTGTCACATATTTTCACTTTGTGTCACTTTGTGTAACTTTCTTCTTCACTTTCACTTCATAGAGTTTCTTTCTTTTTCCTGTAACTGACTGTTTATGTGTAATTGCTTTGTATCTTATGTCCTGGGCTTAACTTGGTACTTACACTTGAACTGGGAACAAGAGACCAGGGAAATCCAGCCAGATCTAACACTATCACGGTATCTTGTCTCTACATCTTACAGATTTCAGATATATTTTGGGTAAACCTTGCGCTCTATGCCCTCTGTCCATAATTATTTTAAGATATGAAAGAACAAAAACATGAGTTTCTTTGCTTTAAAATATTATGACAGAAGATAGTTTAATGTATCCCCCCAGAGTAGCACTGTTTGAGCAAACACAAAATAATTCATTTTAGTTATATGTAACATACATTTTCCCTCATAATCAAAGTACTACAAAATAAATGTAAACATTTTAAAGAATATAGAAATTAGAATGTTAAATACCGCTTCTCAAAAAAGTATATTTTTTCAAAAATTTAACAATCAGTCACACTTATATAGAATGAACAGGCATCACAGATTTTTAATTCACGAGTGAAGGGACTAGTAGTGATGCAGGACAAGGCAGCCCTACAACTGCTGCCTTGGCCCTGGCAGCGCTGATGCTGTGGCAGATGGAGAAACCAGCGTGCGGAAGGGCCGGACACTTGTGCGGAAGACACTGGTGCCTTGCTGTCTCCTTCCCGGGCTCTTCTTGCTGGTAAATTTCATGGATGGTGCCTTGCTGTCTGCTCTTTCTGCACATCTGACTGGTCAATATCATGTCAGTTTCCAGGACCTGGGTCTTCACTGGACAGCTGGCTGTAACTGACGAAGACCCACGCCCTAAGAAGTTCCGTCAAAACAACTCCCTGGGACTATATAAACCCCTGAGCAAAGAGCTCAGAAGCAGACCTCCGCAAGACGTCAGAGAGAGAACAGGAGAGCTTGT
>CAUYRH010035064.1:0-50580 GCA_963574655.1 Perodicticus potto | reverse complement strand
CCCCCATCGTACCGGCAGTGCCTATGGCACAAAGGTGTTGGGCGCTGGCCCCATATACTGGAGGTTTTGGGTTCAAACCCACCTCGGGCAAAAAAAAAAAAAAAAAAAAAAAAACCCACATGGTTAAGTGATTCTCTTAGTTCAAGAGATATTTCTCTCTATTAGGAGTGGATGGTAGTTATTGTTGGTGCACTTATCCATTCAATTTTAGGTTTGTAGCGGCTCTTAGTTCTAAATGAAACTTGTTCTAAAAAATGTCCCCAGCCTAGGTCAAATAAAACTCTCTCAAAGAAGGGTTCTGAGGACATTGAACTTAACCATTTGTAGAGATAGTCTCACTTTATCGCCCTCAGTAGAGTGCAGTGGCGTCACACAGCTCACAGCAACCTCCAACTCCTGGGCTTAGACGATTCTCTTGCCTCAGCCTCCGGAGTAACTGGGACTATAGGCGCCCGCCACAACACCCGGCTTATTTTTTTTTTGTTTTGCAGTTCGGCCAAGGCTGGGTTTGAACCCGCCACCTTCGGTATATGGAGCCAGCACGCTACTCGGTGAACTTAACCATTTATAAACTTTCAGGGTTTTTCTATTGTGTTTTCTATTATAGTTTACCCTGTTTAATACCCAGTCAAATTGAGTCAAGACTGGCTAAGGTGGGTCATACCTGGTCACTGCCAGACCCGGCCAGTCAAGAACACCCAATCAATGGAATAAAATGGAAAGTCCCAAAATAGATGCACACAAATATGGTAAAGCAATCTTTGATATTTGATAAAAGAACAAGGGCAATGCAATAGATAAAGGATAGTCTTTCCCAAAAAACAGTACTGAAACAACGGGAAATCATAGACAAAAATTAAGTTCAGAGAAAGACCCTACACCTTTCACAAAAATTAACTCAAAGTAGAGATATAAAATTCAAACTCCAATGACACTCCTAAAAGGTAGTGCAAGAGAAAATCTAGATGACTCTGAATTTGATTTTTAGATACAATGAAAGCAGTATCCATAGTGATTTTTAGATATAATGAAAGCATCATCTGTAGTGAAAAAGTAATAATCTGGGTTTCATTTGAATTAAAATTGTTCTGCTCTGCAAAAGATACTGTCATGAGAATGAGAAGACTGGGAGAAAACATTGACAGCAGTATATCTGATGAAGGGCTGATGTCCAAAATATACAAAGAACTCCTAAAACTCAACAATAAGAAAGTGAACAACCTGATCAAAAAATAAGCAAAAGATATGAACAGTATCCTCACCCAAGAAGTTGTACAGATAGAAATTCAGATTATGAAAAGAAGCTCCACATCATTTGTCATCAAGGAATTATAATAGTGTGTTATCAGAACTCTGAGATAGACTTGAGTTCTCACTGTAGTGGGAATGGGAGGTGGAGTTGCTGGTCATTCTGTCCTCTGGAGCAGGCTGGTTAAACGGACCCTTACTGTTCTCCCAGACCTAGGGAAGCTATACAGAGAGGCAGAGGCCTTCTATGTGCCAGACAAGGCCACTATGAAGAAACTAAAAATCTGCTTGGGGTGTGGCATTTCTGTTGTTAGAAACCACTCCACTAAAACCAGTGGCCAGAGCTGGGGGAAGGGGAGTATGTGCACAATGAACAGGGATTACCTTCTGTCTGAGAGCTCCATTTCTGCCTCCATGGATCTTAGGAGCTTGTGCACAACACCAAGAGCTACTGATTCCCGCTTTGGCTTTCCGAGGCTCCTGTTCTCTACCTCCCCAGGTCTGTTTGGGCTCTTTTCTGTGCTGTGAGGCAGACGGCATTATCCTTGCTTTTTAAATGATTATAAAGGAGAAAGCACCAACTTCTGGGCTGAGCTGAGTGAATACGTCATGCTGCCATTCCATGCTGGCAATCAGTAATTCAGCATCTGCAGTTTTTTGCCCACGGTTCTGAGTCTGCCCTAGCAGACTTGGGATTAAAACCCACCACCAAGGGTTGCCCTTACTCAGTGACTGAGGATTGGTGTATAAATAGCTCAACAAAACCACCACCCCACAGGTGGAACAACACCTTCTACATCCCTGCCTTCTACCCTGACCCTCAAAGGCACCCACCAGGTTTAAATTCAGTTGAGCACCCCATAACAGGCTTGATTATGCCCCTTTTTCCTATCTGGACGCTCCACTTTCGTACTTGGGTTGCTGGGATGAGTTGCACTTGAATCGTTGGAGGGAACCCAAACTAAGCAGAAGGAAAAATAAGAAAATTCAGAACTGGTGGGGCCACTAGTGGCCACCTCATTGCCTGACCTCAGTGCATGGTCTATGGATTAAGGAAGCCTGGCTTGAGCAGGCTAGAGGTAATCTCCAGGGTACAAAGCTGCTTAAATTTGCACTGGTGAAGGATTCTATTCTTTCCAGAATAGAGTAGGACCTGAAAACATTTAAGAGGGGTCCATCTCTGGGACAGAAGTCTGCCTAGGCCAGTACAGCTGGGCCAAGGCCCAGGACTGAGGTATGAGCACAGTGTTCATCACAGCTAGAGCAGGAGCCCAGAGCAACTGGCTCAAAATACCCAGTGAGTCAGAGAGGCGAATGCATCTCCCAAGCCCAGATTCTCCCAACTTCATCCCCAGGAGCCCTCTGAATTGGCTTAGGCAAGAAATATGTAAATGTGTGCTAGGTCTCATCTGGAATAGGATAATTAAGAAAAGGGTTTGTGCCCAAATCCATTGGCTTCCTAGAGGCAGCTCAGCCCTGAACTCTCTCACCACTATCAGTCTTCCCTATACCATCTATCACTAGCCATCTGTGTCCTAAACATCCCTGCATCTATCCTGCCTCTCCCTCACCACTACCACTCTCTCACCCAGGCTGCAATAGCTTGCGAGTTGGACTCCCCACTCTTGTCTTTGCCCTTCTCCTGACCCCTGATCCCTGCTCCTGGCTTCCGAGGCAGCCACGGTATGTGCCAATGGCTCTAGTCTTTTCTTGGCTGAAAACCTTTTAGTGGCATCTAATTTGCAAACTCCTCTGCTCTTTGTGTCATGCATCTTTTCATTTTAGGACCTTCATGAACCTTGTTCCCCCTGCATGGAGGACTCTCTCAACCCCATCTTCTACCACCCCTAAATGACTTCTGATGCCCTTCAAATCTCAACATCACTTTTGAGAGAAGCATTGCAAGGACCCCCATAAGGATGGTCATTCTGCTACCAGAAGTGCCCTGACCAGCATAAGAACACAAGAAGCAAAGGGATAAAGTACACAAAGCAATTAAGATAAATGGGAGAAAAATGGAGGGACTTCAACATAAGTCTAACAGATATTCCAGAAAAAATAGAAAATAGTAAATGGCAGAGAAACAATATGTGATGTGACAGCAAGACTGTTGCATACAAGATTGGCCTGTAAAAATCGCTAGCATTCCAATGCACCACTAATAATTAGAATATATTCTTTATAAAGGTTCTGCTTACCATAGCAAAAAGTTAAAAAGAAATTTAAAACTAAAGTACATCCTAAAATAAATGAAATAAATGCTTAAAATAAATCCAGCAAAAATTGGAAAAGACCTTTATGGTGCAAATTACAAAACACTCACAAGAATATCTGAGTAAAAAAAAAAAAAGAAAAAAAAAACATATGACATGTTAATAAACAGGAATATTCAATATAACAAAGATTCCAATTCTACCTAAATTCATCTATAAATAGACTTTCAAAAACTTAAAAGCTTCCATAGGGAAACTGTATAGAGAAGCAGAGAGACCAGAATAATTCTAAGCAGATTTATTAGATGGAAAAATTTATCACAGTTTAAGCATCCCTAATGCAAATATCTGAAGTCCTAAATGCTCCAAAATGTAAAACTTTTTGAGTCCCAAAGTGACTTCACAAGTGGAAAATTTCACACATTGGAACTTAGACTTCATTTCATGGACAAGATGATAAATAATTAAGGCCTATCAAAGTCAGTCAATTCTTGTTAAAGTCAAGTCCAGTCATGGGCACTTACAGACATTCAAGACCAATTAAAGTCAGTCAAAACAAGTGATATCCAATCAAGTTTGGCAAAAGCTGGTCATTACTGGTCACATCAGGTCAAGACCAGTAAAGTTAGTTATAACTAATCAAGACCAGTCGCAACCAATTGAGATCAGTCAAACACATGTAAAGCCATGAACGGTCCAAGCCAGTCATAACTTGTCAAGATTTGTCAAAACTGGTCACAACACATCAAAGCCAGTTAAGACTGGTCCAAGACATTTATAACCAGTCACAGCCAATCTTGTCAAGACAGTTCAAAAATCATTTCTGACAGGTTACAGCCAGCAAAGCTGTTTAAAGCCAGTTGAGACAACACAAAACCAGTCATAACTGGTCAAGACCAGTCCTAGCCAGTCATAGTCAGTCACCTTCAGTCACAGCTGGGGAAGACCAGATCAGGGTCACATTAAGGTTCATGAGTTAGGGTCGGGGTAAAGTTAGGGGCCAGAGTTAAAAGTTGACGTAGAGTTGTGGTTAGGTTTGGGGATGAAGGTTAGGATTAAAGTTAGGAATATTAGTGGGATTACTTTTAAAAGATTTTCTATGGAAGTGAAATTCTTATAGTATCACAAATTTTAAAATTATTTCCAATGTTACATAATCATTATAGGATATTAGGCAAAGTGATTCTTGTTTAGAGATTCATATTTCTTATATAAAACAAACAATAAAAATGATTTCTACTAACATACTATTTGTATTAACAAATATAAGACCCCCCACCCGCCTGGTTCCATGGATAATTTGTCATGCTAAAAACTTAGTGTCTTCAACAACACAGCATTCCTAAAAGTCAATAGCAAGGTGAAAGGTTTGAACTGAACCCACAGAGAGGTCATAATTTCCCTTTCATATTTAAATTACATCTAGGATCATTGAAAAGATTTAATCATCTGGAAATCTGGTGTTTTCTGTCCTATTTTTAAACTCAGAATATCAAAGTTTGACAAATCTTTCATTCAAATAAAATTCTATGTGAATTAGAACTGTATAAGGTTAGAAAATTAGGGATGGTCTAGTTAAGGCAGGAGTGCAGAGCCGTAACTCGACATTGACTTTTCCCAGCCACCTTACATATGGGCCCCTGAGCCATGTTTGAAACCCTCTAAGCCCCAGATAGTCATTGCCAGAGGCCTAACAAGTACCACAGTTACCTGAGTGTAAGGCACAGAAGCAGGAATCAGCTCTTCTGAATGGCATTCTCCTTAGGACTCAGGGCCTAGTGCACCTAATTATGCCTGACACAACTCTCTGGCAAGGGAGGTCCTATAAATCTTCTTGGTGGGCTTTCGCAACACAAATCATTCCTGGTTAGAATTGCTCCAGCAGGATTTAAAGGCAAGAAAAAGCACATTTCTTAACATTACTGTGAAGACAAATTGTTCCAAAAAGAGGCATGCTGTCCTAGCTATGCAATATTATAGTATACAACCTCTAAGCAAAGTATACTACAAAGACAGACCACGAAAAAAATAATCAGAACAGGAGGAATGGAGTATTGCATGTGGAAAACAGAGTATGAGGCTAAGAGAATAAATTACGATGTGAATAAAAAAAATGTGAAATATGGTAACAGGAGAAGAGACCACTGCTATACTACTACAGCTATTATCAATGTCAAGATTGTAAACAGAAAAGAAACCAATAACTAAGATAACTAAGCTGTTAATTCTAATTTAAATGACATTTATGAAGTTCTTAATATTCGTTTTTCTTTTTTTTTTTTTTTTGGCTGGGGCTGGGTTTGAACCTGCCACCTCTGGTATATGGGGCTGGCACCCTCCTCCTTTGAGCCACAGGTGCCGCCTGTGGCTTAATATTCTTAATATTCTTTAACCCTGCAAAAGTTAGTATACAAATTCTCATATGCCTTGAAATTATTGGAAGATTTATACAGATAAGATAACTTCAAATGAACAGTGTAAAACTGTTCTGTATAACGTTTTTTCCTGAGTGGCAGCCAGTGTTTCAAGACAGAACCAAATGTCAGTATTTTGTCAACCAGTGACCACCCATATCTGTGCTAGCCATAAGTCATCAACATTTGATACTTTTTTGTCATTAGGTTGATACCTTTGGATTTCAAATTAGTTTTAAAAATCTAGTTCCCTGTAATTATACAGAAAATATAAAACTTAGATTTTTCACATTGTGAAATATAAAGTTCTCCATCTGTTACCAATAGGTAATACACTTTAGCATTATTTTGAAATCTGCTTACTTTTAAATTATTTGACATAATTTGACATTTTAATTGATTTGCCAGCAGTTGAGAAGTGTGTGCTCTGATTCTTGTGTATTATTAACTTGCTTTCTTATATCAGTGATCCAGCTCATTTAATTATGCAGTTACTTAAATATTTGTTTTCCTAATAAATATTTATTGAGTCTCTATTATGTGTCAGGCACTGAAATACAGTGATAAGATAGATGAGGCAGGTGCATTTATGATCTCACATTTAATTGAACAAATTTTTATTTTTGGTTTGTCGATATTACCCACTTCATTTTGTAGGGAGAACAATTTGTGCCAATTGCCTTGCTAACTAATTATCCTGATTTCCATTCAAGGTGGCATTATTATAGCCTATTTTACTGGCAAAGAAACTATAGGCTCAGATAGGTTGAGTGATGTGTAGTTGGCAAAACTGCCAAGTTACTTTCTAAGCCGTATATGGAACCAAAGTCTTGTGGATGGTGGAACCTATCATATCAGACTAATCTTAGAACTTTTCAAGGGAGAGAAATGATGATTAGATGTCTCATAAACTAGCGTAGGTATTAAATAATTATAGATTAGCTTGGGAAAAGAAACACAGTTCATCATTGTAGTTCAGAGTTATGTCATGGCATTAACCTGGGCATCTTTTTACTTTTTATTTAACATATCATTGCTTTACTGGGCACGGTGGCTCACACTGGCCCGTAATCCTAGCACTCTAGATGGTGGAAGCAGGTGGATTTCTCAGGGTTTGAGACCAGCCTGAGCAAGAATGAGCTGCTCTTCCCTAATAAAAATAGAAAAACTAGTTAGGTGTTGTGACCAGCACCTGTAGTCCAAGATACTTAGGAGGCTGAAGCAGGAAGATCTCTTGAATCCAGGAGTTTGAGGTTGCTGTGAGCTTGGCTGATGCCATGGCACTCTAGTCTTGGCAACAGAATGAGACTCTGTCGCAGAAAATAAATAAATAAATACATAAATAAATAAATAAATAAATAAATAAATAAATAAATAAATAAATATTATTGCTTTAAAAGGTAAAGCTGACTGTTTCATGGGCACCCATGGGATTTTTTTGTTTTTCCCACTCATTCAAACTAGAGAGCAGAGTACCTTCACCACCCAGTGTTGCTTTTGGTTTTGTTGTTCCAGAATTGGGCCCGTGGCCAAAGCACTTCTTTTCTTAGAACATGAGAGTAGAAAAAGTTTTGCATGAGTTGCCTTTTCACAGTTGAAAGTATGCAATAGCAAAGTTAGAAGTTGTCAATGACCATATTTTCCAGAATATGAGGGAAAAAATCTGCAGAGAAAAGAAAAACTATTGACTGAAGGGAGAGACAGAGACAGGAAAAGATCTGGTAATAGTCAAGATCTTCATTCCAGCGGTTTTGGATGTCCAACATGTTAGCTTGACCCTTTCTTGAATTTTTTTAAAACCTTTATTTGGTTTATGTCTTTTGATACATCTAATTTGACTTGGTTTTCCTTTCACTTGAATCTAAGGCAATCATCACTCAATAATTTGGTGTATTAACGCACCCAAATATTATTCTGTGGCTTGTCACTTTCTATTTGAGTGAGATTATCCCAGTGATTTTACATCTCTGGGGATCTCTAATCTGCAAATAGCCCTGTTCTTAGCTATGCCTATTCCATAGTGATGTGAGAATTCAACTGGACGTTGTATGTTAATACATCAGACAACTGTACATCATTTGTCCATGCATGTGTAAAGAATAGTAAGAAACTAAGCAGGAAGCATTTTGAATGGCTCCCCGAGATATTATCCCTAAGGCTCTGTGAGAGTGCCCATCTCTTTGTCTCTTTTGTCTATGCAGTGCCCATTCTGTACTTCAGTCATGATGCATCTTTCACAACTCCCTGAACATATATTTTCCCTTTGCATATACTTTTTCTACTTCCTGAAACGTCACTTCCCCTCAATCCTGTCCTGACATTGAAATCAAATTAGTGTCCCCCTTTGTAAAACAACTGCATCTTTTTTCCTAAAAGGAAGAAGAAATAGTGCACTCTCTGCGCTGTTCTTTGGAAATGACTCTTTTGTGGACATCACAACATTGCTAATGAATAGTTTATTCCCAATGTTTGTCTTCTTGGTTAGACTCTTTGGAGGTAGAGTCTCTCTCTCTCTCTCTCCCTTTCTCTCTCTCTCACTCAGACACACACAAATGGGCATTAAATGTACATTCTAAGCTGATGATTTTCTTTGAGTCTCCTTTTCTATCTTCCCCCAGAACATTCCCTGTGACATCATGACACTATTGTATTTGTTTTAATTTACTCAAACGTTTTCTTCAGTGAGTACATTAATATCTCATGAGAATCTATATTTTGTGTTAAACAAAACATTAAAGGAACTATATTCCTGCTCTGGGCTGAATGGCAATGGGTCACTAAAGGAACGGCAAGCCTCCTGTTTATTTTTAGGAGTTCATTGCTTTCAGGCCTAATTATACTTTTAAGAATTCTCATTTCACTTTGTTTTATGTGCCACAAGAGATCAAGAGTGATTTGATATACATTTTTCTCAATAAATTATTATCACTTTTCAGTAAGATTGAATAAGCTGGTTATCACCTGATATAATTGTGACCATACCCTACTACTGCTCACTTTTTCAATAGAAATGCATATATATGTATATATATCCAAAACCTATGCTAGATAATTTGTGAAACATGAAGATGCTGGTATGCAGTGACTTCGATTTATTTATTTCATCCCCCCACCCCTCCCACACACACAGCACCACTGTGAGAACTGTGCTAGCCTTCCATCTGACGGATCGTCAATCAGACCCTTCATGCCATGCTTGACGTCACATGGCTTTGCTCCTTCAAGAAACAATAAAAACAGGATGGGATCATTGGCATTCATTTCCAGTCATTGCAAGGAAGAAAAATCCTTTCCTTATCTATTAATCTTACTAAAGCCATAAATATCCTGTCATATCCCTTTCCAGTTTGCTAGTTTCTACCTGCTTCATGAGTCTTAGGTCCATGGTAACTCCCTTAAACACCGGGCCTGGTGTGGTACGCTTTGACTCAGCTCTCACGTTTGCTTACCTTATAATAAAAAATTAGAATAAAACTATTTTATGTATCTTTTATATGATGGTCTTACCCCCAGACTGTTGAGGTACTAGAAATTAGGAATGAACCCTATACACTTGGTATTCTTATTACTTGGTACAATGCATATTGCTTTAATTACATTCAATAGATTTCTTTATTTCTTTTTATTGAATGGAATAATATATTTTTAATTCTTTAAGTAGTTACATTCTCTTTATCGTTCGTGCGCTTTTTTTTTGGACAGAGTTTCATTCTGTTCCCCTGGGTAAGGTGCTATAGTGTCAAAGCTCACAACAACCTCAGACTCTTTTCTTCTTTTTTTTTCTAAGACAGACTCACTCAGTCATCTTGGGGTTGAGTGCTGTGGCTTCCTAGCTCACAGCAACCTCAAACTATGGGGCTCAAGTGATCCTCTTGTCTCAGCCTCCTGAGTAGCTGGGATTATAGATGTCTGTCACCTGCCTGGCTAGTTTTTCTATTTTTAATAGAAATGGGGTCCCATTCTTGCTCAGGATGGTCTTGAACTACCGGGCTCAGGTGATCCACTAGCCTTGGCCTCACAGAATGCAAGGATTATAGGTGCGTGCCAGGCCCAACTCAAACTGTTGGGCTCAAGAGATTCTCTTACCTCAGCCTCCTGTACTTAGTGGTTCAGTCTTACACAATTCAGTTACAAGTTATAGCCAGAAAGTCCACAAGATGAAAGTATTTATTGTTCATGTTTTCCCAGTGTCTAGTACTTAGTATCTAGTGTCTAATCCTTCTGAGTGTCCCTGCTCTTCCATCCAGGTGTCTTGGCCAAAACCAGACCTGCTTAAAAGTTCTAGAGATTTATTATTATTATTATTAAGTCTATTTCTGCTTATGGGTTAGCTTTCTTGAGCAAAACTTCTCCAAGGAAGATGAAAAAATCCTACTTAAATATATACTGAGCCCTAGGAAAAAGAAGGAAGAAAACATATTATTGCCTCATCCATTGTATTTAAAATTTCAGTGAAGTGATCTCATCACATGACTTTGACAGAGGACCAAATAGAGGACCAAAGAGCCCCTCCCTGAGGTGAGCATTGGGGATGTTTAAGATATAGGGTAAATATAAGTAGTGAAACCTGCTACCATTGTTTGCACCTCCACCATGTGGCAAATATTCTGTGCTTTACTGTAGAGTTCTTACAATAGACATGGGAAGTAGACTGTGTTATCCCCAAAGATGAACACATAACTGGGATTTACTGAAGATAAGCAACACAATACATGACTATACCCCATAGTTCAAGCCCTGCTTTCTTTCCCCCAAGTCCATGGTCATATCCCTTTGCCCAGATTTGTTTTATTCATGTTTCTGCATCCAAGAGAGCTGAATAAAGTTCACCAGAGTGTTCATTCAAATTACAGACTCCTGGGTTCCAACTCAATACATTAATGCGTTAGAGCACTCAGGAAACTATATTTCAATTATTTTTTTTTCTCACTGATTATCGTATATACCCAGGTTTGGTGAATCTGAGCTATATTAATGATGTTCACTAAGGTAAATTTATAAGTTTGGCCAATTCAGTGTAATAAAATTTGTTCAATAGTCACAAGGGAATACCCAGCATATACCAAATACTGTGTGAAGTGTGGCAACAAAAACCATAAAAATACAGTGAATTGAACCCAGTGTGAGATACAGCCGTGATAAGGACCTGGCAGAGAAACCAATACATTGAAATGCCCGATGATAAGCCACCAATGAAAAGATCTGAATATGAAAGAAAGCCTGAGAGAAAAAGAGAATAATGAGGAAAGTCAGAAAATGCATCTAAGTTAGAAGAAGGAACATCTTTATTAAAAAATTTTATATTGTCATTGTAAAGGCATTTATACCATGTATTCCAAACCCAATATTCAGAGAATATTGTGACAGTTCATAAAAAAAAAACACCTTGATGTTCAAGTGAGTTTATTCCATGATATTTATTCTATTTGACCTTTTATTTTTATTGGATATTTTTTATACCAACACATAAAATGCATAATACTGGAGGATGAGGTTTATGTATTCTATATATTTTGCGGGTTGGATTTTTTTTTCTTCTGTAATTCCAATAGAGCTTGATGGACAACATGATGAAATTGTGGAACCTCCCTCTTCCTGACATTGACTACTGCAGCAACCTTCATACTTTTCTCTGAAACATCATGGGAGTTAAAGTTTAATGATTTGTAATTAAAATTGGTCTAGAACAAACTACAAATGGAATTCATAAGAGCATTTACCTAAATTAAGTTTATGTTTTTCTCCCCCTCTGGTTATGTCTTTGTTGAGGCTTTTATAAACAGAGGAAAAGTAAATATCCAAATAGGGAAGGGATATTTGAGAGAACTTGCCTAATCCTCCACATTTACCAATGAAATGAAAATGATGCCCATAGTGGGCCAGAGACTTTCCCAAAGGCACACATGGTGCTTGGCCGTCAAATCTATATGTCTTTTCTACACTCAACCCATATTCTACTTTATCTCACTTTCAGTTCAAAATAATATATGGGGGAAAGTAATTCTTACAAATAATCATTAGCCTCTTCTAGGGAATGTATACAGAGATAAGGGGATATAGAAAAATAGAAAGCTTACCTTCCTGTTGTTGAAAATATCAGGTCTTGGTGGTGCCCATCGCTCAGTGGGTAGTGCGCTGGCCACTGACATCAAGGCTGGTGGATTCAAACCTGGTCCAGGCCAGCTAAAACAACAATGACAACTGCAACAAGAATAGTAACAAAAAAAGAAAATATCAGGTCTCAGTGGTGTTTATTAATTGCTAGTACATGTAAATATGCCATGATACAGAATTCAGCTATCAATGCTCTTTGTCTTTGAGAATGTTTAATGAGAAAATGAATTATTCAAATATTTATGTATCATAAACTTTCTTACAGTCATTCTGCTCCTCTTTCCCCCCAAATATAGCTAAAATATTATTTAATATTATTCTGAAATATACCTTGCATTGATGCTTGGGGCAAGTGATTAGTACTTCACTGTGTCTGGTGTTTTACTCTTTACCTTGAAAAGTAAGGTACGTCTTTAAGCACATGCATCTTTAAACAAGTAGACCGTTGTAGGTGTTAAGTCAGTAAACAGAAGACAAATTGTATGAAAAAGTAGGGGAAAATAATTTCATCACATCAGGTGTGGAAGAAATCTCTTTTAGTTTCTGATTTTTTATGAAAACAAATAGCAGTGGTAAAAGACCAGAGATTGCCATTTAAACCTATTTAAGTACGAGTAAAAAGATCTGAGGTTTCACGTGGGTCTCGGCTTTTATTCCAGTGTCTGAACAGGGTAGGTACGTGGCCCTGTGGGTTTCACAGTAGCCCAGATCAGAGAGAACCTGAATAAAACCTCACAGAAATTTGCAGATGTCTCTAGACTCCATGCAAGTGCTGGTAAAGTTTAAGAAAAATAAAAAGTAACTCAACACAGTCCAAGAGATGAGGCAATTCAGTTAGGCAGTTACTAACATCTCCCTTATGAGTCGTGGTTTTTCATCTTTTAAATCTAAATAAATAGGTGAAACTCCCCAATGTTTTGCCTCACTGGCTTATAAATGGTCTCAGATTCCCTCATATGTACGTACAACAAGAGCCTGGGAATACTGTAGAGGATGTATGTAGCACCATTTTCATTCCTAAAACATTCATCACTGCTTTGGGTTTGACAAAAAATAAATGATAGACATTTGCAGGAGGCTGCATGAGAGGGGAAAAAGTTCTGGGTGGCGTCTGTTGCTCAGTGGGTAGGGCGCCGGCCCTTATACCGAGGGTGGTGGGTTCAAACCCGGCCCCAGTCAAACTGCAAGGAAAAAGAAAAATAGCTGGGTATTGTGGCAGACTCCTGTGGTCCCAGCTATTCGGGAGGCTGAGGCAAGAGAATCGTCTAAGCCCAGGAGTTGGAGGTTGCTGTGAACTGTGTGATGCCAGGCTACTCTGCTGAGAGTGACAAAGTGAGACTCTGTCTCCACAAAAAAAAAAAAGGGAAAAAGTTCTACATGAGATTGAATCATATTTTTTAACCACAGTTTTTAAACATCTTAGGGAAGGGTATGGAATAACCCATTAACAAAAATCACTTCTTATGTGGAGAAATTTACTAGTCAGATGTCACTCTCCCTCTGTTTAATAAACAAATGAAAAAATCAAGGAAGATTTTTTTTTTTCCAAGCTGAGGAACTTTCCAAGCTCCCACATACCCAGTGAGTGGTAAGCCACATATTCCTGCTCTCTGCTCTTTCTGCTGCTTCTTGCTAATGGCCAGGTCTGAATGAAATTTAAATGTCACATTTCTTCCATGACTCATAAAATGCCCAGTACCCTGATAGGATGATTTATTGTGTGTAGCCAGAAAAGAATCTATAGCATAATAGACTATAAAAAATGCAACTATTAAAGATGACCATATGTTCTCATTTTGCAGATGGAAAAATGGAAACAGTGGAAATGACTGCCAATTGATCATTAATGGAATTTATTGAACTCAATTCTGGTTATATCATGCTCCTCTTTAATATTATTTAATGGCTTCCCATTCAACTTTAAATAAATTTCAAACTTCCAATCGTGCCTTAGAAGATCCTTTGAGATTCTTTTCTGCCCTCTCTTCTTCTGCGTAACAGGTGGTTAAGTTCTCTTTTAGTTACCTTGCTACAGAGAGCTTTATTTTTCCCAGTTTAAGAGAACCTAGAAATGCTACAAAGGAAATTAATTTTTGAAATATTGAAAAAATTATCTATGTTAAAAAAAATTTAAGGGTAGTTAAATAAAATCAACTTTTTATTTATTGTGTTATTTAAATAACAAAAGATGAGCTACGATATTGCACTAGATATATAATCGCGTGTGAAAGCCAAAGAAAATAAATGTGGGGAATCTGAAAATGTCAAGTGCAACAACCAAACCTTATAGATGAGGAAACTCAAGTCCTTAAACTGTTTGCTCCTTTACATTATGATTTCAAGTGAGCCTGGGGGTCAATATCCATGTCTTTGTCTCCATTCTTTGGAGTTGGTGAGAACAGTGAAAACTTCCAAGTCAGAGCTAGCTTTTCCCCTAATGAGATTATTTATCTTATTTTTCTCATTTTAATGGATCTCCGTCTTTCACTGACTGTCCAATGGAGCCTCCATGTGTTCTTCTCCATCCAACCTGTTATTCCCATGACAGCATCTTTAGGCCTAGCACGTCACTGTCATAGGTTCTGTCTGTTGACCTTCACTTTCATTACTTTCAGAGAAGTATGCCAGTTACTATTTTTTTTTTTTTTGGAAGGGCTGGGTTTGAACCCACCACCTCTGGCATATGGGGCTGGTGCCCTACTCCTTTGAGCCACAGGCACCGCCCATTATGCCAGTTACTATTAAACATATGTTTGAAATAATTTCATCTGCTGGAAGATTTCACTTTGTAAGACTCCAACATCTCAGGCCTTAGACCAGACTTTTTGTTTTTCTTTTTAAAGACAGAGTCTCATTCCATTATTCTGGGTAGCATGCTGTGGTGTCATTATAGCTCACAGCAAAAACAAACTCTTGGGCTCAGACAATCCTCTTTCCTCAGCCTCCCCGTAGCTGAGACTACAGGTGCCTATCAGTACACCAAGCTAGATTTTCTATTTTTAGTAGATATGAGGGTCTCACTCTTACCCAGGCTGGTCTCGAACTCCTGAGCTCAAGCTATCTGCCTTGGCCTCCCAGAGTGCTAGGATTGCAGGTGTGAGCCACTGGACCTTGCCCAGAAAACTTTTTCATGCAAAAATGTCTTCAAGTATAATCCAAGGTATTTAATTTTCTTTAAAGCTATTGAGAAGGGTATTGTGACTTTGATTTTGTTCGCAGATTAATTGTTGTTGCCATATGTGAAGGCTACAATGCCCATCAACCCATGAAAATGTATTAATAGGCTGTGGTAAATGTATACCAGGGAATACTATTCAGCTTTAAAAAATATGGAGACTTTGTATCTTTGAGATGCATGGATTTAGCATTCTTCTAAGTAAAGTATGTCCACAATGGAAAAGCAAGCATCCTTTGTACTCAATACTAATCTAAAAATAGTAGATCAAAAACTACAGGCCCACAAAGAGAAGAACACAATTAAGTCCAAGAAATGAAGAAGTGGAGAGGGGGTTTGGTAAGTTCCCGTCTACAGGGAACAATGCGGGGTTGTATAGCACATTTCCTGGGTGAAGGACTCACCTACAAGTCAGACTTTGGACTTTATCTTACAAATATGAATAATGTAACCTAATCACATGTACACTTATGTTAACCCAAAATTAAAAAATAAAAATTGAATGATAATTTCAATAGTTTTTTTTTTTCACACATATGTTTCTTTGATCATTCTAGTCTCTTTTTACAACAGGAACAAACAGCAAACAACTCCTATTTGTCTATGGAACTTTCCACTTGGAAATCCACTAGAATGAATTCTTCTAACTTTATGTTATACTTGTTCGTTTCCTCTCATCTTCTGTATTGTGAATCCCCAATCTTCTTTTCCTTGGTGGCTTTTTTTGCATTTTCAACAAAAGGATGCTTTTTCT
This sequence comes from Perodicticus potto, assembly GCA_963574655.1. Classification (NCBI taxonomy): domain Eukaryota; kingdom Metazoa; phylum Chordata; class Mammalia; order Primates; family Lorisidae; genus Perodicticus; species Perodicticus potto. The sequence continues at coordinate 34,662 of CAUYRH010035064.1, read as the reverse complement.
TTCTCCCTCTCTCTTCCTCTCTTTTTCTCCCTCTCTTTTCTCTCTCCCTCCCTCCTCCTCCCTCCCTCCCTCTTTCTCTCTTCCTCTCTCCCTCTCCTCCTCTCCCCACTTTTATCCCCCTCCCCATCTCTCCCCCCTCTACCCCCCCATGGATCCCCTGTACTCTATTTTATGGCCTCTAGATATGTTGTCTAGCCCTCAAGGTCTATAAGTAATGAAATCTTTATTTTCATCTTTCATGTCTCATAACTATTGAATAGGTGTTCTCTCTCTTAAAGATCTTAAGTTGAAGTATCCATATCTGGGTCTTTGCACACGAATGCTGATCTCTAGGTATGGTGGTGCTCAGCATGGTCTCAGTTTTCTACATGCAGTGAACTAAAGCAAGTACTTTCCTGTGTACATTAAATAATACTACAGAACTAGCCACCTCTGCTTGAAAAATATTGGCACCTGAATGCTGAATGATATGTAGTAAGGTAATTATAAAAAAGAGAAGACTAATACGAGCATGAATCAATGAAATTTAGTACTAATTGGAAGATTTTTCAAATACTTATTGAAACCAAATTATATTTGTCGTGTATTTGTACATTTATTTGCATTTGTGTGGGGGATGTTTTTATTTTTATTTCTTTTCTTTTGTTTTCTTTTTTTTTTTTTGTAGAGACAGAGTCTCATTTTATCACCCTCAGTAGAGTGCCGTGGCGTCACACAGCTCACAACAACATCCAACTCCTGGGCTTAGGCGATTCTCTTGCCTCAGCCTCCCGAGTAGCTGGGACAACAGGTGCCCGCCACAAAGCCCGGTTATTGACTTGTATTTTTTTTAGTGACTCTTTTGTCTTCCTTTCTGACAACAAAAAATTAGCATACATGTATTTATTTATCCCATTGTATCCTCCCAATAATCTGAGATACTTCCATTACTATAGGATGGAGAAACTGTGGCTCAGGGAGATGAATGCATAATCTAATGTCTCACATCAAATGATGATTAGATTCAAATATAAGAGTGGGATTGTGAGATGAAAACTCTCTATTTCCACTCACCTCTATAGTTTAAGCAGAAAAACGCCATATGTGTAGACATTCATGTTGTCTTTCCTTGACACTCAATCCAGTCAATTCAGCAAAAGCACTGCAGCTTTATATGAATTTTCTCAAAGGTAATGAATTGATTTGTTTTTTAATTTGCAAAAAGTTGCTATACAAAAAGTTGCATATACAGAAAAAGCAAAAAGGTAAATCTTACTATTGGAAGGTGGATGTTTCCAAGAAAGGTATATTATTTGCCAAGGATAATATGGAGAAAAAAAAATTACCTATTAAATGGGAAAACTGGTTTATATACTGTATTCTGTAAATGATTCATGTTCCAAAGTTTGAAATATCCCCAAATGGAGGCTGAGTCTAGTGGCTCACCCCTGTCACCCTAGAACTCTGGGAGACCATGGTAGGAGGATTGCTTTGTCTCAGAATTTGAGATCTTAGCTGTGAGGACGCCACTGCTCTCTACCAGGGTGGCAGTGTAAGACTCAGTGTAGACTCATTAAATGTTTGGAGACTCTTATCTCCAAAAATTTAAAAAAATCCCCCAAACTGAAGTCAGTATAAAAGGGGAGTGAGGACAAAGATAGAGAAGAAAAATTAAGGGAAAGGGGGAGGGGAGGAGAAGAGAAAAAGGAGGGAAAGGAAAGAGAAAAAGATGAAAAGAAAAGGAACTGACAGATTAGGAAAAAGAAAACGTGGTTGTGTCGAAGAGGCTGACTATACTGCGTCCCTCTCAGGAAATTAAAGAGAAAATGCCATATTTCTTATTTCCAGTTGCTCTTGGTGATTGGAACCAGCAGAGCAATGATAAAGTTCTGTCAGAAGGGATGACAGTGACCAATAATGACTTTTAGAGACACATTAATGGGAGGAGGAAAGAGTTTTCATGTTAAACAACAGACATGTTTTTAGTATCTGAAATATGTTGTGAGCACCTATATGGAGGAGCATTCTTTAAATACGGGGCATCCTTGGGCATGTTGTGTTTTATTTCTCTATTCTAAATTTAACTAAATGGCCAATCTGGGAGTTAAAAATAACTATGCAACTCTTAACTCACCCTATGAAAACCCAAGAACTTCCTCAGTGAAACATACGTTCAACTTCCCAAAATGGGTACAGTTTTTAAGTTTTTAACCTTACTCCGTTTCTGAATGTACTTAGTTATTGACATTTAATGCCTCCATGCTCACTATTTCATTCTCCTTTATCAAACTTTGTATTTGGGTGTTTAGTATGTAGCAGATTCTGTTTTTATAGAATTATTCTTGCATATAAGTAAAAAATTACTCCTGCTAAATCAGTATTCTCGTGAAGGGGACAGATAATAATGTAAAAGAAGATTATTTCAGATGTTCAAAAGTGCTATGAAAAAGAAAACACCGAGTGAATCAATAGCAGGTTACTGGGGAAAGTTGTAATTTAGATAAGTACTCAAGGAAGATTTCAATTAGCAGGTGACATTTGTCTGGAGCCCTGAATGACAAGAAGGATCCATCTGATACCCTGAATCCAGAGTGTTTGAGGCAGCAACAAATATACCCTTGAAAGTAGTGAGTTGAAATAGAGCAAAGTTCATGTTCGCTGAATAAAAGGGAACTTAGTGTGATTGGAGTTTACTGACCATGAAGGGTTAGGCTTGGAAGTAGACGGGGATTATATGCTGTAGGGATAGGATACATGTATTTACTTCTGTCTAATCTGAGTTCTCTGGATTCTTACCACCTACCTTTTATTCTGTGGACCTCAGAAAGCAATGTTTTTTACATTGAACTGAGCCATCCATATTCACTTGGAATAATTCCTAGCACGGCCCAGTCTTGTCAGGGGCATATCCATACGCATCATTTTCCACATGAGCATCTGTCAAGTGAAAACGTGCCAGACCCCAAGCAGTTTCAAAAGCATCATGGGGAAATGAAGAGACTGAGTTGGAAGTAAGAAAGCCACACTCTAACCACCTTCCTCCTCTCACTGTCTCTGCTACCAGGGCCAAGTATCCAAAGTCTCTTCACTCAAGCGCCCTCATGTGTAGAATGAGGGTGACAGAGGTGGATGTAGTAGATCGGATCATGTGTGAATAGGTGAACAACCTTGAAAGATAATCAATTGAGCCCTGAGAAGGTAGAATTAAAGAGATTATGGGAAAGGAAAGAGCCAGCAAAGAAATAACATGTAGGTAAAACCAACCAAACGAAAAGAAATAACATGTAGGACTGGGCTGGAAGAGCAGGTGTAAGCTCAGAAGGTGAGATAATAAAAGTGGACATTGCCCTTCGTGGTAAAAAGTCTAAGAATGGCTGGTGATTAGCTGTGGCTTTGTTTGCTGGGTGTTTTTTGTTTCGTTTATCAGAACAGGCCATCCTGTCTCTAGCCTCATATACATATAGTGCCTGGAACAATAAGCATTAGACAAATGCACAAACAGATGAACTGATAGATGTTTATGCTCACATAGATGGTTAGCATAAGCCTAGTATTTGATGCAATCCACTCTTTCAGACCCCTCTGTGCTCAGGTATGTGGTAGGAAAAACTAAGTGAGCCAGATTCATGCTATATTCTAGGACCTAGAAGGCTCTTCAGCAATATGTACTTGGAAGGATGTTTGATGAAAGCTAGAGAACTATTTAAATACAGTGTCATCAGTGCCTGCTAACAGGTCAGGAAATGGAAGTTTTCTTGGAATTTTTAATAGCCGATTTCTTGGTCACCTGCATCACAGCCCCTTGGAAATGTCTTCAAATGCAAGTCCCAGAGCTCCACATGTGACAGGCTGATAAGCATATCTTGGACTAGGGTTTCAAAATCTATATTTAAAAAAAGTCCCTGAGTTGATATATATGTTTGTAAAAGTTCGAACGTCTCTGTTTTAGTGACTTCAAAACATTTTGCTTTCCATTTGTGTGGTATTTCTAAAGGAAGTAAGGTAAATCATTCACTGAAATTGGTAAATTGAGTTAGGAAATCATACAAGATTCTCAATATATATATATATAAAGGATTTTTTTTTGATAAAATAGAACGTCGTAGGGGGTAAAAAGCAGAAAAGTAATGAATGTTTAAAGATGTAAGGCTTTTAGGATGACAGTAAATCCAGGTGCTAGTCAACCACGTGATGTGGCTACTTCAGATGTTATCTAGTCTTCAGCCAGGTAATAGAAATTGCATGCTCTTTAGGATATTACCGTCACTGAGATAGTGACGACCCCTACTTGTCAGACCACCCCAGGAATGCCATGTTCAGGAGGCAGGAACTGGACCAGGAATACTATGGAGGGGACTCAGCCATTACTTGTGCTGAGTGTTCAAAACTGCACGCTTGTGAGTTTGGCACAGAGTTATTATAATTAGGACATTCTGAACCTCTGTCCTCTGTTATCTCTTGGTAGCCTTACAATAAAAGTATAGCTACTTTCTGTGATTTATTTTCATCTTACAAAGATTTTAAAGAAAATGATTTTTGACGAGGGTCAATACAACCTGAGCTGCATAAAGCTGCCGTGTATCTTCCAGACTTCCCTACTTCTGTCCCACCATTTTCAGGCAAACGAGTTGAAACTGAAAATTAGTCTTTCTGTGAAGACTTCAGAATGCAATCAATGAGTGTTTGAGGATTTTCCCTGGGGCTACCACTAGGTGCTTTGGTAGGTGTGGTATTATCTTACACATGCCAGATGGATGATTTTCTACTCAGCCATCTACTTTTTGTTAATTCTATTTTCGTAACAGTTCCTAAAATCAAAGCTAATTAAAATACAGTGTTTGTACTTTATTTGCAGAAGACATCTACTGCCAGATTTGGTCAGCTATGTATGGCTGTCTATAATTTCTCACTTAAGAAGGTAATTTATTCCTGACACTAATTGAGGATGAAGTGATTATTAAAGCTACGTGGGGTGTCATTCCTTTCAGTTTCTGTGTTATTATATACACTGAGCTGGAATCTGTCTTTTCTGAATCTGTGTGCCAGGATAATTACATAGCCATATGTAAATTACCCCACCCTTCCTCTCTGATTTTTGAATGAAAACCTGTGATGGAATTACCGTAGACGCGTAACCATTTTATACACGTTATAAAAGGATGTTTAGAATTTAATATGAACTATAAGGTGAAAATTAATTTGAAAGAGCAGTTTTAGGACATGTTATCAGAAATTAATGATAAGTTTGGAGGGTTTTAAACTTAAGTTAAATGAAAACTGTAAGATACAGTATTTATTCTTTTTGCTAACTTCTTAATGTACTCTGTGACTTGTCCTTTATTTTATGACAAGACACTTGAAAGGTTGATTTGAATGAGTCATAGTCATAATTGTTAGGCAGTATAAAAAGATAATAGATTTGGGAACTTTTTTTTTTTTTAAAGATCTTAAAATACTATCATGAACTCTTGCACTATGGAATCTAAAATAGGGTATCTCAAGTGAATGACTTTAGGCATCAACCCAAACTCAAAAGTGAATAAAAAGTAAAACTATATTGATAAAATCAATTCTTTTTTTTATAATGTATGGATTATCACCCGAGCGTACAATGTAGAAATCCGGAGTATAAATTCCGTTCTTTTCACAGTCACAGCATGATTTTTATTTTCAGGGAGAACCATGTCTTTCAGGCGAATGCCTCTTTTCTTTCTGTTGCTCAATCAAAAATCTAATTGGCTCTTCTATTTCCTTCACATCAACATCTAATCAGTCAGAACATCGTGTGGAGACACACATTGAACAATGTACAGAAGAGAGTATCCTCCAGACTCCTTCAAATCTGCATTCTGGCCTGACTCATCATAGCCTCTTGCTTGGAGGATATAGTAGCTTATTGATTTCTCTGGTTCTGCTCTTCCTACCCTACGGTGTATTCTCCATTCAACAGCCAGGGTGAAACTCACATAAATTTAATAATGTTCCTTGCCAGCTGTCAAATGTCCTGCTCTCGTATTCAGCTCTAGCCGTACGTGGCTTTTCCTGTTCCACCCCAGCAACAGGACTAGGGGGCCTGGTTAAAGCCTGATGGGGTGGGGGAGTCCAGGTTCTCCACTGGGCCTTTTCTGGCAGGGTGGTGGTAGGACCACCTTTGTGTTACAGTGTTTGGCAGAAGTAGACCAGTTACCACCTCAGTGTTCTTTTGCTAAGCTGCTCTTTTCCATTCCTTTGGCCAGAAGAGCAGGCATTTATTGTAACTTTTTGTTTGTTGGTTTTTTCCTGTCTATTGGCATTTGTGGCTTCTCCTTCAAGTCTGGGAATATAAGAGATGAAAAGAGAACTAAAGGGCCTCACCACTGTGATGTTCCTTCAGTCCCAAGATCTCTAGCTAGTGTGCTGCCCTCTTTTCACCTTTTGGAGCCTTCTTAGGTTTATTTTAAATTTAGTCCCCCAAGTTATTAGCTGTATTTAGTGAGAAGGATAAAGAAATACAATATCTACTCCATCTTGGAAGTAGAAATCAATGCCACGCTTATTTAAATGTCCTTTCGTAAACTTTGCTTCCATTACCCAGTTTGAGTGAGCCATCTGTTTTAAGCCAGAATGCTAACTGATAGACCTTGTTTGTTTATAATATTTTATCTCCCAAAGATTAACTTTCAGGGTAGTCTAGGCACCAGATTCATACTCCTATTCTCTTATAGATACCTAAGATGACAAATAATTTAAGTCACAAAACATTCGCAATTTTACGTATTTGCTACTTTTGTGTTTTGTCATCTGTATGGCAGTTTATACTAAAATTCCCCAAACAAACGGACACAAATGGCCTGTGCTTTTCACTGGATACTCCTAGGAAAGCTTTGCCCTTAAAAATACTATTCATCTCAAAATGGGAGTGAAGAAGAATGAGGGTGTACAACAGCGTCCTGGTGGCCAAGGATAAAGGTGCTGAAAACACAGGGAGATTGGAAATCACCTCCTGTTGTAAACAGTGATTACTTCTGTCTTTCCACTTAAAAGCACAACATGACAATCCATTTCCCATCCTGGATGGTGTATTCCTGAGTGCAGACTTAGTCTCATGTCAGGGCTTAAATTAGTCCCTCACAAAGAGAAGGCGGCAGGTAAAAAGTTTTGAACGTATTCCCCATATGCCTACGTGGTGATTTATACATAATTTCAAAAGTGCATGATGAAAGAATGATTGTATAGTGCATTGAGTCTTGAAAGAAATATATTTAGTGGAAAATGTATTTCCTTGCAGACTTAATAGAGTCAATAAAATAAATACTGTATCACAGTTTTCAAGCATTTCATCAGCATTATCCAGGTTTAATAAGGTTGACATAATAGACATAAATCCACATAATCAAAGTAGCTGAATTAGTGTCATTCTCTTGAAAGATATGTAGTGTTTCTCTACTATTGTATCATATTTTGATGCTTAATTTTGACTGGTCTCCAGAGAACCTTTTTCTTTCTTAGCCAATGAGAGGTGATCTTACGTAATATTTTTTTACATTATAAGATAGAGCCTTCTGAAATCATGTTTCTGAATTACCAGTTAATAAAGGTCAGTCATCCAAGAATTTGATTGGTTGAACCTTATTTCATTAGGTATGATATGGTAATAGAGGATATGAAGAAAGCCCATCTTATTAAGATGGGCAGTTTGAAAAGCAAGAATCATTTTGGTATAATAGCTTGCAGAATTCTTCAAGCTACTGAAGTGTATAGAAGATGTTAAAATAAACCATGGTGCTGTAAATGGAGAATTCATCCTATGCAAGAATTCATGCAAGAAAGATGAATTTATGCTAATTGTTCCTTTAAAGTGGATAAAATTGCCTTCTACTTTAGAAAGCACTGACCTCATTGGGGGTTTGTGAAATTGGAAACTGAAAAAAAGTGACTTTTTTGTCTTTAAAGGGCAAAAAATGATAAGTAAAATAAATCAATGCCACAACATAGAAGAATCAAATGGTGCTATGGATATATCCTAATATGTATCAGGAACATATGTAAAAGAACTATAACTAAATACCACTGTCATGCTCATCAATTTTTTTTCATATACCGTATCAAGTATTTTAGTTTCGCTGTGTGTGGATTGTCAGTAGAAAACATAGTCAAATTTAAGTGGTGTATCCATGGTTAAGCTGACTTGAGTAGTATTAAAAATTCAGCATCCTTGCCAAAAGAGGAGAACATACTGTGTCAGAATAGAGAAGTGGCTTTCTCCATTATTTCAAGCACTAGAACATGATTTTGCAGAGGGAATAACAAATTTTTTGAGAATTGTCTAGGGAAAAAATATATATATAAAAGTCAGTCACATCTGAAGAAGAAAAATCACAAGCCTTGATTTTCTAGACAGCCTTTATGAAAACAACCTACTGGCCAAACCACACATGTGAGAGGGCTCTTGCTTTGCAACCAAAAGAAATATATCCAGATAGTTCAACAGTGTCTTCAAAATATCTACTAAATGGATATCCAATATCTTATTTACCATCATGACACTTCAAGAAGGAAGCTGTTGAATTAGTTTATGCAAGAGGCTGATGGATTATTCAATCTATCCCCTATCCCTTTTACAGATAAGAAAATTGATATGTATGGTCACCAAGAAAAGATATGTTATTGCAAATGTACACTTATTAATCTCTCAGGCCTTGGGGGGAAAAAAAAGTCTTAAGCTATACATTACTTCTTATGAACTTTCAGCAAGAAGGTGACAAACGAAACTTACACTGCTTGCCAAATCTCTCCAGCCCCTCCTCTACAATGCCAAAGGAAGAAAACTTATGTTAAAATAGACACAGTATAAATTTCAAGATGGGTGGGGAGAGAAATCTCTACATTTCCCACCTCCTCACATGTCTGTTCTAGCCTACTCCCAAGTCACAAGTGGAATGAAATAACATGGAAGGCTCTATACAAGATTACACATTTTTAAAAAATCTTCTTTGAAACTCAATTTATATTGTTTATATCATTGCAGGGCCATTGGAACTGTGACATGGTTCCATATGGATGTAACAGATTTAGTTGTGCAGTGCTTTTTGTCAAACCACACAAATGAGAATACCAATGTGCATTGTAGTAATAATGCAACTCCCAGCCCTCAGAAGATACAATCCTGTGCCATAGTTCTAAAAAGGGATTTCAGCTTTACTCACAACATAAAAAACAACGTACATTTAATTATTTTAGAAAAAGGAAGGAAGGAAAAAGAGAAGGAAATGGAGAAACAAAATACTTGTACGTTATTTAAAATCATATGTTTTAAAAATTCAAAAAAAAATACCAGTGAAAGTGTTACAGATGATCACAGTATTATCAGGTGTTTGTGGATTCAAATATCAAATAGAATCTTTACAAATCCACCATATATTTAATTTGTATACTCTGGCCCTTTTGCCCTAATTTGTTCTTTTACTGTAACTTGAATGTGAAGGACAATAGAAAACTAAAAATATTCTATGATCTCAAACTTCATTCAACTTTTGGAATTATCTTTCAGAGAACATAATGACCATATCAGAGAAATTACTATCAAATAGTTCTCAAAATATATTCACCTCATGGGTTTCTCTAGGGAAGCAGTTCTCAACCTGTGGGTCGTGACCCCTTTTTAAAAATGAAAATACATTGTGGCATTAGGAAGGTGGAGAACCACTGCTTTAGGGAAATTTGGCAGAGAACTGCAGAGTCTTACGTTTATACTTCAGACCTCCTGAATAAGATGCTGTCTGACTGGGGCCCGGGACTATGTGTTTTAGCACACTCTCCAGGTGTTTTGGACCCATGCTGAAATTTAAGAGTACTTGTTTAAAGAATATTCATTCTACTTTTTAAAGTTACTCTCTTGGACAGTCTCTCAAAATATGTTGAGTATATGCTATCGTGAGGATTCATGGTTTTCTAAGCTCCAGAAAGGAGAGAGAAAAAATCATTCAGAGATTGATCAAAATGGTTTGTTACTATGCATTATGTCCATTACCCTCAAGTTTCAAAGGCAGAGCTCACATAATTATAACGGAAGAGTGGAATGACTGAAAAGGTCTTTCATCACACGTAATTGTTAACATATACCCAATATAGAAAGACAAGGGCAGATAGCCTGGTCGCTTAGGTGGAAATGGGTTAATACCTGTACAGCTCGTTCTCAGGGTCTGAAAATAAGCCTTTATCTTTCTATATCTCCTTTTCATACCTGAAATTTAAAATCTTTATGTATATTAAGTAGATGTCACCAGTTATTCAATAAGAAGAAACACGAATTCCTTTGATAGGTATGCTTAAGACTATACCTTTCCTACAGTAACAACTTTTGAGTGAATAATATACAGAGGGTGCCAAAATGTGTATATACATTTTAAGAAAGAAAAATGAAAACTGTATTAAATTTGCAGCACTCAAGTCATGTTTGACTTCTACAGTTATAAGAAGTGCTTAATGTGACTTGTATTCATCTTTTGTTATCACATGAGTGATGGTAAAGATTATTAACATTTTAATTCAGTTTTTTCCTTTCTTAAAATGTAGATGCATTTTTTGGCATCCTCTGTGTATGAAGTCTGATTTAGGAATTAGTAAATAATGTGTTTAAAAGTAAAGTATTATTATTAAAAGCAACACTGGTGAATTCACAAGTCATCTGAGCAAATTCATCAGCAACTATGTTTTGTAGGCAAAGCACAAAGGGAGAGAACTTTCCTTCCTTTATTTTAGGCTACATTAATTTGTACAATATGAATAAGTTATTTGGGGAATGAAAAAAGTTAATGTACATTTTTAAGTCTATCAATAATGGCAATAAGGAAGTGAAAATTGAATCACATAAGCAACTGTTTTTATGTTACCATATTAGTCTGAATTATTATTTTAATTGAAAATTCAATTGGCAATTAGAGAACTATATTTTGTGAACTTGGTGAATCACTTTGCTTCTCTATTTAAATACAAGGGAATAAAACTAGATCTGAAATTTTCTATATGGGATTGTAGCGAACCCTCAGTAATTACTGTGAATTTATTAGAAGCTACAGTGGGGAAGAAGGAAGACCCCCAGACAGAAAGTCTCTACCCAAACCTTAAGTCCACAAGAGGGAATCTGATTTTAATGGTTCCAACTGCCATTTTTATTTCTATTTGTAAAGTTCCGTGTGTTGTTTTGGTTATTAGAGAAGTTTTATTCAAGAAGCATTATGGAGAGCTAGATTAACACTTGATATTTAGAACATTGGATGCGTTTGGTTTCATGGCTTGGAAACCAGAGTGGGTTGTTTCCTCCAACCAAAATTGAAGGTAAAGAATAGTGTGTTCAGTTTATGTGTAGACTCCAGCAAAGTTGGTTTTCTGTAGCATTTGAAAAATAAAAATTATCCCCCAAATTTATAATTTTTCCTAAGAAACATTTAAATCAATTCAGTGTAAATGATTCAGTATACATCATTCCTATTGAGATGTTTTTAAAGCCGAATACTTTCTATCATCAAAACACACACAGATTTTCAATTATATTATACGTTTTCAAATGTACAAAAAATTGAAAAATATTTAGTGAGCAGAAATATGCTCACAAGCCAGATTCTGCAGTTTTAATGTCACTGTGTTCCTACTGACACATCTCTCTCCATTTATAGATTGTTCTTTACCAATGTATTTCATTTGTTTCATTTTTACGCATGCATTTTGGTACAAAGTGTTACACTAAATACACCAACTGCTTCAAGATTCACATTGCTAATTAGTGGGAGATGTTTATTTACATTTTTTTGAGGTAAGTTTATAAGACTAAAAGTTTAAGGCAGCATTTGCTGAACTTTGACAAATGCATATACTTGGATTAGATTAGAGACTGTTATCATCATGCAAATACATTCTCTCAACTCCTGCCCTAAACCTTCAGCAACAGCCAACGTTCTGATTTTTTTCCATGATAAAGTTATTTCTTCTTGATCTGGAACATCATATAAATACAATTGTACCTTATTATGTATCTTCTGTGCAGATTGTCTTTTGGTTATGCAGTGTTTTGAGATTGGGCCATATTGGGTGCATCAGAGATGTAGTCCCTTTTATTGCTGATAATATTTCATTATATGAATATAATATGGTTTTTAATCAATTATTTTATTGATAAATACTTGGACAATTTTTCCATTTGTCTAATATGCATAAAACTGTTATACACATTTTTTTTTAAAATAACTTTTTGTAAGCCAGTGTTTTTAATTCTCTTGATTGAATACCTAGGAGAAAATTGATGTTACAGAGTGAGGTGTATGCTTCATATTAAAACGACATTGTCTCTCGGTTTTGCAAAGTGACTGCATCATTGTGTATTCCCACCAACAATGTCATATGACAGTCCTGGTCACACCACATAGATGCATGTCTTTTAAAAGTTAGCCATTTATGGGGGTGCAGAGTGCTGTTGTCATGATTTTAGTTGGTACTCCCCTGATAACCAGTGCAAAAAAAAACTTTTAGGGTGTGCTTGTTAGCCACTTGTATATTGTCCTTTTTTGAAGTGTATGTTCAAATATCTGCTGATTTGTTATTCATAGGTCTTTTTACTGCTGAGTTGTGGTTTTGTGTTTAAGAGTCAGGGTCAGATCTCACTTTGTCACCTGGGCTGGACTGCAGAGGCATGATCATAACTCATGATCTCTTAGGCTCAAGCATTGTCTCCCTTTCAGCCTCCTAAGTAGCTGGGACCACAGGCATATGCCACCACACTTTTCTAATTTTTCTTATTTTTTGTAAAGACAGGTCTCACCATGTTGCTGAGGATGGTCTCATACTCCTGGCACCAAACAATCCTTCCACATCAGCCTCCCAAATTTCTGGAATTACAGGTGTGAGCCATTACCAAATTATAGTTCTTTATATATTAATTGCTGGGAGAATGGGGACCAAAGACCTCATTCTCAGCAAAAGAAAGCACCCCCAGAAAAAGATGAAGATTAAATAGTAAGCTGAGTGAGTTGGAATAAAGAAAGGTCAGCTAGTTTACATTTAAGCTAGCCATTCCTAGCAAGCTTCCTGCCTTTTCTGAAATTTTAGGCTCTTGGGGATACAGCTTACAAACACCCTGCTGGATCTGTGAGCACTTCTATGGCCATAGAAGAGACTGTGACAAGTCCAAGAAAAAGACACATCTTCTAGGGCATTTCCTGCCCATTAAACGGGCAAAGCAGATACCCATTGTGGAGATTTTCATTTGCCAGGGCAGAGATCAAGGGAGTAGCTCGAGCCCTGAGATATGGGCAGAAGAGCTTATATCCCTTATTGCAGGGGAAGATCCTTTGTGGTGGTGATGGGAGGAAAATTCCTCCCTCACACCTGTTCCTCAGAGGAGATCAATGCCAGTGGCATTTTACTCCATAGAGAACTAGGGGAATTTAACATCTCCTGGAAATCTGTATGTGTGATCTCAAGCAGGAGGCTCTCCCAATACAAGGCTCAGATTTCAGATTTCTGAAGGTTACCTTTAAGGTAATAACAATAGGATCTGGTATGCTCAATCAGAGAAACTGCTGGTGTCTTTGTTCCCTCCCTCGTCTTACCCTCTGGGAAAATAGACTTCAGTAAAATCAGAGTGGAGCAAACACTCTACCCACAAATGGGCAATGGACTCCTGAGCTTCCACATTTAATTCTACCATATGTCTCATGTCTCTTTCTTTACCATCGTTTCAAACTCTATATTTCTTCAGTAGAACACCACCAGTTTCCACAGGGCTTAGCAGACCCTGCTCCTGGGGCAGGACCCTGACAATTAATAGTTTTGATACCAGTGCTTTGTCTTTTTACAAAAATATGAATTGTGAATATTTATCACATCTTAAGATTTATCTGTTTACATTCCTAATGTTACTGTTAATGGCCAGAATTTTCTTTTGTGATGAAAATGTATTTATCTTTTTTATTTTTTCATGGTGATTACTTTTGCATTCTTTTTTTTTTTTTTTTGGCTGGGGCCGGTTTTGAACCCACCACCTCCAGTATGTGGGACCAGCACCCCACTCCTTTGAGCTACAGGTGCTGCCCACTTTTGCATTCTTTTAAAGAACTTCTGAATAATCACAATCCATGGACATATTATCCTATGTCTTATTCAAAATCATTATTGTTTTATATTGAGGTATTTTTACTCTTTCACATTATACAGAAAATTAATGTGAGGTTGAGATTGAAGTTTCCCTGTGTGTGTGTGTGTGTGTGTGTGTGTGTGTGTGTGAACATCTATTTTACCCATCAAAATTTGTTGAAATGATCTACCTTTACCCAGTGGATTACTTGGTTCCCTTGGTGAAAATTTAAATAGCAGTATAGACTTGTGACTATTTCTGGGATATGTATTTATCATGTTTTAATTATTTATTGTTCCTTATGTTAATATTATAGTTCTAAAATTATAGTTGCTTTATTGTAAATCTTTAAATCATGTAAAAAAATTCCCTAAATTTGTTCCTTTTCTTCACATTTGCTTAACTATTTTATGGTCTTTATAAGTCTAGATAACTTCAAGATAAGCTTGTAAATATATTTTTAAAAGATTACTGGGATCCTGAAGGTATTGACATATTAATGGCATCATGTTTTCTAATCCAGGACCATGGTCTATCCCTTTATTTGCATTAGTCTGTACTTTAACTTAGCCTTTTTTTTTTTTTGGAGTATTTAGTCTAGAGAGCTTCATATATATGTTAAATTTATTTCTACACTTTTAATAATTAAAGTAGAAAAGTTTATTTCTTCTGTTTATTGCTAGAATATAAAATATAATTTTATTCATGAACTTATAACTATGCTAAATTTAAAGGTAACTCATAATATTTTGTGAGTTTCTTGACATGCTCACTAACTATATAAATAATCATGGCAAAAGCAAATAGAGATGATGGTAGTTCAGGACACTTAGGAGATTGAGGTGGGTGCATTACCTTGGAGTTTGAGGTTGCAGTGACTATGATTGGTATGATCATACCACTGTACTCCTCCCTGTGTGACTCATCCCAACCAAAAAGTAAAGAAAAAGACCAGGGGTGGTGGCTGAGACCTGTAATCCTTGCACTCTGGGAGCCCTAGGTGGGTGGATCGCCTGAGCTCAGGAGTTCTAGACCAGCATGAACAAGAGAGAGACCCTGTCTCTACTAAAAATAGAAAAATTAGCCAGACATTTTGGTGAGTGCCTGTAGTCCCAGCTACTCAGGAGGCTAAAGCAAGAGGATCTCTGAGCCCAAGTATTTGAGGTTACTGTGAGCCATGATGCTGCAGCACTCTACTTAGGGAGACAAGAGTATAACTCTGAGGAAGGAAGGAAGGAGGGAGGTACTGAAGGAAGGAAGGATAGTTTTATCTTTTTTTCCACATCTTTATGCCACTAAATGCATTTTATTATTATTTTTTTCCTCAGTTATGTTAACTTTAATAGGCAAGACTAGTCTTAAAAATCTTTTTCTTCAGCAGATATTAGATCCTTCTCTTATTTTATTTCAATGCTAAAACCACCTTATACAATGTTGAATAGGAGTGGAATAGTAAGTATACATTTTTTTTGTTTTTTCTGATTAGGCCAGAAAAGCCTTCCATCTTTCACTATAAAGTGGCTACAGTAGGTGTAGTTTCATTGTGGATGTCCTTTATGAAAGTGAGAATGTTCACTTTAGTTCCACAGTCTCTCAGTGATTTGTTTGCTTTATCATGAATGTTATTATTATTATTTTTTTAACAAATGATTTTCCTATGCCTATTGAAATAACAGGCTTTTTGTCCCCTATCCTATTAATGTAGTAAAGTTGATTGATTCTTTTTGAGTGTTAACTGTGTTCCTTTTAAATTTCTTTATATGTTTAAATATAAGGTAAACGTATAAATTTCACTCTTTTAAGTGTACAACTTAGTATGCTTTTATATGTATTCACAGGAATGTATAATTACTGCCATTATCTAATTTCAGAGCATTTTTAATAAGACTGTACAGTGAGATCCTGTACACATAGTGGCCCTTCAGGCCACCGGTCACCACTCACCTGGGTAGGTGGACTAGCTACATAATCAAAATATGTCCTTTTTGCCAGACTTCCTTCACTTAGAATGCTGCTTGCAATGTTTACAAGGACTAACAAGTTCACAGTCTTGCCACTGTGAGCTTCCTTTGGCAGCACTGTACAAACAACTCAGTAAGGTTTCATAACCTTCGTGTATCTGTGCCTCACATGTTTGTGTTGATTTGTGTCAGGGTCTTGCCGAGTTTGTGTTGATTTGCGGCAGGGTCTTGCCGAGTCACATTTGTTATTGTTGCTGCATGTTTTTGTGTGCTATATGACAATAGCTCTGATGGTCATTCCAGAAAAATAGTTCCGAAATGCCTAGGCACTGGTGTGAGTGCAGAGCTTCACAGAGAGTACATCCAAGGTGACCTTAGTGATATTCAGCAGGGAGGAAAGTAGCACTTCTTCTAGGATGAGTTCCTGAACTGAGTTTTCAAATCTTGTATACATAGTATAGCATTTATCATTCCTTTATACAATCAGATAATATTACACTATGGGATAAATGGTATTTCTAGGTTTCGTTTACTCATTTCACCAACTGATGGACATTTGTTTCTATCTTATGGGTTCTGCGAATACTGCTTCTAAAACATCTAGGTGCAATTTTTTTGCATGAGTAAATTCTTTTTAATTATCTGGAGTCTCTTTTATAAGGGTAATAATCTCATTTATGATGATGCTATCCTTTAATTACCTCCTAAAGGCCTGGCCCTCTAATACCAACACATTGGGGGATTAGGACCCCAACATGTATTTTGGGGGCACAACATTTAGTCCATAACAGTGACAAATAAAAAGTATGCATATGAACTATTTTAGTACATGTTTTAAGGGTCAGTGTATCCCATTTGCTGTAATGGTCCTCTTTGAAGCCAACACACCTGGTTCTAAAATGCTACAATGCCACTTTATAAACAAGTGACTTCTGGCTGCTCTTGGAGCCTTTCTGTGCCTGACACTTTTCACCTGTAAAATGAAGATAAATAAAAACCTGAAATTTTCAGTGAGTCTTAATAGAATACAAATTTGTGAACATACTATAAATGCTACTTGATGTAGCAGACACAATTACAGTATTAACTATTACTATTATTATTATTATTACTGATACAGGCAGGTTTATCTTCATTGAATATCCTATTCAGAGATTTTTGTAACTTAAAAAAGTCATCATTCACAAATATTCTTGATGAACCAGAGGAAAATCTTAGTGTAGATATGAACTAATCTATTCAGGGACATTGAGTGACCTCGAAAATGTAATGCTCTTTCCTCTCACTTTTAACCTAGATAATATGAATAGTTAAGAATAATCAATGAAATACATTACATTTTACATGTTAAAATAACCCTTAATCCTTTTTAATCTTGAGCCATTTCCTTTGAATATATTTTCATCAAACTTTTTTCACAATAGCGTGTATTGAAGCATTTACATTTTATCTTTCAATTTTCTACTAAATTTTGACCTTCAGTACTTTCATAAAATTAACCTTCGAATAACAAATTACAGAGACATCTGGAAGCATAAAACAATAATATTCACTCAGAAGTACGAATGATGTGGTATACAACATATCTTGGAAGAGCTAAAATTGCTAAAAGCTACATATTTAATTATGTATGACCTGAATACTTTTGGAACAAATTTAATGTGTTCAAATAAGCAGTGTTTCAAAGGGTACTTTGGAAAATAAATGTAAACCGGCATTCCCTTTTGTGACTTATTTTCTTACTCAATAGAACTTCTAAAAAGGAGCATGAAAAAGATCCACTTAGTAGGTCACTGTTATTAGAAAAAAATGCAAATGAACAACTAAACTTCACCACACAAATCAAGCTGCCTACTCTCCTGGGCATTATTCAGTACTTGGTTTAATATTTTCCTAACATTTTAAGGGTTTTTCCAATTAAATATTAATACTTTTCTCAAAGAAAAAGAGAGATTTATTATCCTAAAGAGATGGTAGAAGGGAGGGATAGTGATCTGAATCAGCAGTTAGAGTGAGGAGCTGAGGAGAAAGGTTCATTAGGAAAACACGCTGAGCCTATTTTCTCTCCTACAGCAAAGAGTCCCATGTAGGAGCTTGTGTTTCACTATGTGATGGAGTTAAATAAAAAGTCAATATGGTCTCCAAATGATTGACTCTATTGGGTAAGAACTTCTCCAACCAAAACATTAAGCCACCAGAAGGTCATAGACACATACCAGCATCCAAATATTGTCCATTTTAAGAAACTACAGTCTTATTTGGCATCTTTGCATCTCAACTTGCTCACTATATAGAATTATCCACAGGATAGCCCACTGACCTCACTTCATTGCCCCATATATTAGCTTGTATGAGGCATGGTCCTCCCTACAGAAGCCCTCCTCCAAGACGCAGTGGTTGTTCCTGAAGCTACTGGGGGGAGAGTTGATGGCCGGCAGATCTCAGCTAATCCCTTTGGGGAAGTGACATTAACTGATATAAGCAGCCTATACAAAGATCACATAGCTCTTTCCTGGCAGCATCCTGGATCAATTTACTGGTCCACGTAGAGTCTATAAAGACCTGACCTCCATGTCTTGATTAAAGACAACTTTGAAAATCCATTTCTGCTCCAGAGTGTGCTGTAAAAACAGCAGAAAACCCCAGG
Source organism: Perodicticus potto (assembly GCA_963574655.1). Lineage (NCBI taxonomy): Eukaryota > Metazoa > Chordata > Mammalia > Primates > Lorisidae > Perodicticus > Perodicticus potto. Next base: position 15,968 of record CAUYRH010035064.1, on the reverse strand, counting down.
ACTGCATTTCACTTCACATCTCCCTCTGTTTAGTCGCTCACATTTTATTACCTCCTCAACAAGGTTGATCCTGAGAGTGTTCCCCAATGAACACACACATCACAGTACGCATCTATGAGTCAGCTTCTTGAAGAACCCAGTGCGTAACACCTGCCACTAATATTGCCTAACTCAGTGGATTGAAATGTGCGACCCTTACTTGAAATAGCTGTATTGCTGTCTGAGTATACACACAGCATGGCTGTCCTCCTTGGCACCCACCATGGTTTCCCAACATTTCTCAGGTTGAGCTACTTTGTATCTACAGTTTACATCAGCATTGGATAAGCTGCTCTGCATAGCAAAGAATCCCTAAATCTCTGACTTACGAGTGTAAATTTAATTAAGCTAAACATTTCATTTTTTTTTTTTTTAATTTCAGGAGGGACATATGCTTTCTAGTCCCTCTGCTGAAACTGTTTTTTTTTTTTAATTTTTAAAAATTTTTTTTTATTTGGGTATCTGGGCTAACTCTGCCTTAGAGTTAATATGTTCTGTAACACAGCACTTCCAAGGTTGCTGAGACAGAGGAAGAAATGAGATTGAGAATGCAATTTCCTATCAAAAAGTCTTTGAAATAAAGTGACTTGATATGTGATTTAAGTGTGTGCATCAGAACTGGTTACATGGCATCAACCCAAATGCATGGGAAACCAGAAAATACACCTGCATTACTGGTAAGCTATAAGTAAGAGTACGATTCCCATCCAGCAGCTACAAAATTCCCTCCAGCCACAGTTGCCCAAGTGAAATTTGAATCTGTCACTAAGGCAACAATAGGTTGCTCTCATTTCCCTGCTGACTGTCATCAAGAGTTCCTAAACTACATAATAGAAAACAGTATTACATAAGTGTGAAAATGTGGGCTCTCAGGTTATCCTTCTTACACACATTGTCTTTATCACTTTAAAACTCTGTGACCTTAGGTAAACCATTTAACCTCTTCCTTTTTTTCCTGAAATGAAAAATTTGAAAAATTATTTTGCTGGATTTTTGTGAGCACTAAATAGAGATAACGTATGTAAAGATATTACCCCAGTGCCTGCCACAGAGTAAAGGCGTGTTCTATGTCAGCAGTGATTATTATTTTGAGATGTGGCTGTATGCTATCCATGGTGGTTGGGGGAAGACTTTTCATTTCATCCAAAAATGCTTACAAAATCTTCAGTCATTGCCCCTTTATTTCCCATTGCCTTAATAATTTATATAGGAACAATTCAATTACAGTTTCCAGTCAATTTACCTTGTCTTAGTGCTTTTAAAATTCCATTTCAGTTAAGCTTATTTAAGCAGTGAGGAAGGAAGTGATAGTCTTTTCTGCTGTTGACAAAACCTGACATGTGGCATGCTGATTCATCAACCATAGAATTAACTTATTTATAAGATACACATTGAAAAATTTTCATGTGGAAGATTCTGAAGACTCAGTGCTAATTTTCAAGGTTTCTAGAGGTTTCCGGGCTCTAGAGACAATTCCTAAAAATATATATTATTTGTGGTAATGAGGAGATTGAAAAATTTGTGTGTGGTATTTGTAGGATTGCATCTGTGGGAAGAATCATTTTTTCCAAAGGGACCTTCCCAGTCATATGATGTAAAATTTATGTATGGCATTTCTTCCGTTTTTCTTGTCACCATCTTAGTCCAACACAATATTAACTTTGGCCTTGACTTCTGCTTTCTCCATCTAACTCACCTGCCTGTGTTGCTACTTCTGGGCCACATTCTACTCAAAATAGAAATACCAGTATTTCACTTCCATGTACAACGTCAATGTCTTTCCATTGTCTTTACCTACAGCTTCAACGTTTCAACATGGCCTATTAATCTTTGCATTACCCCTTGGCTACTCCAAGACCTTTAATTCTATGAACCCATTCATCTCCTTCTTTCAGTTGTGGTAACATGCATAAGATCGCTCACTTCGCTCAGAGGCTTTACCAAGATCTTTCCTCTGATACATTCCTCTCCATGGCCCAACCCATCTTTGTCTAGTTAACTCCTTCTCTTTTTAATGGCAGATGAAAAATGGCTTTCTCAAGAGAACCTTTCCCAATGCTCTATTCTATGTGAGATTATTTTGCTATATACATGTATCCTCACAGAACAACATATTTTTACTTCATGTTTTTATAGGGATTGTACATTGTTTTATATACTAATTAGGATACTAAATGCTGAGATGCAAGAACTTGGTTTTCAATGTAGTCTCACCTTCTGCTCAGCACCTGGGACGTGACCTAACATAACTTTAGAAAGCTATTTTGTGATAGGAATTTGGAGAAAATTAATTATAACACAGATAGTAATAGCTCTCATTTATTGAAATTCTTTTACATCCACTTAGTACTCTACTAAGTGTTTGAGTCGAGACCATTGACCCAAACGTAACACGCCCAGAAATCTCATTTGTGATTTTATCTGATGGGCTACAGTATGATCATAATTGTGGCAATTGTGAGTGATGAGCTGGGAGTCTGTTCAGGGGAGGCAGGGTTTGTAAGACTTAGGCTGGTGATGAATGAGTGGCTCAACTTTTGATATTAATTAGACTAATTAGACTGTAGATGCATTGTTGGGGGTAAGAGTTACCTTCAGCAAGCCAGTTCTCCTTGATGTTGAAGAGAGGGAGGGAATGTTGGGAAGCAGCTTTCAAATTATTAGAATAAATTCCAACAGGTTTCCAAGGGGCATTTCAGATCAAGAATGTAATTCTCCTCTGTCTCATAGTGGGCTAACCCATACCTATATTATAAAATCATTTAAGACTACATATATAGATTATTTAAATAGCCCCTACTTCATTTTCTCTTTGGTTCATGAAATGATATAGGAGATGAATATCAAAAAATACTATCAGGGTCTAATGTTCAAAAGACAAAGAATAGCATTTGATGAAGTGGAGAATGTTTCTGCGATATTTCAGATACTCCATGATGAAATTTATATACATTACATACATGTATAATTTAATACTTCTCACAGCTTTGGCCTTAAATGACCTTTTAAAAATTTAATTATGAGAAAATAGGCTCTCAGAAAAATTATTTATGAACGCTATACAAACTGAACAACGGGAAGGGAGGTGTGCCATAGGAAGGTCAGATTTACACTGAGAATTCTCTCCTTCAGGGGTATAATCTCTATTCTATGGCAGGCTAAAATGTCAAAGAAAATTATGTAAGGACAAATTTTCTTTCTCTTTCCCTTCTTCTTTTCCTCCATGTCTTACTTCATATTTGATTATAGATGGTATAAATAGATACAAATGTCAGTATTGATACCTATATAGGTCTAAGCATGTCAGCATAATATGGGCTCCTTATTTATTTTCTCTATTCTGATTTTTTCCTTTATTACTTAGTGAACCCTGGATAAGTCACTATTAAATAATGAGATTAAATCTTTTCTCATTATACTCTAGATCCATGGGTGAACACTTAATATGAATGTCATCTATGTATATTTCACTCTGGTGCTGTGTTACCAGTAACGTTTCCAATGCCCTTTTATATACTTAGGATTGTATATATAAAGTATCAGACATGCTTATATAACTTGAGAGTATAAAACCTACAATTTGAGCAAAGAACATAAGATGATACGATTTTTATCTCTTAGAAATAATCATATTTTAGGCATAAACAGATTTAGCTAATATACAAAGTGGAATGAATGAAAATAAATGTGAAAATTAAAGAATCCCATATGTGAAGAAGTACTACACACAGCAAAAAAGTTAAAAAAGATACACATTACCCAGGAAATTTATTTTTATGTTGTCAGTATTGTCTATAGCAACCCAATTTAATTGACATTTAAAAAATATATATTTCTCAAAAAATTTTTAAGATGAATGCCTAATCCATTCTTCATGTGCAGTAATAACAGAGTAAGATATAATTAAGAGTATGATGGGATGCAAGGAAAAATGGGATAAATGTTAATTCCCACATTCGATTTTAAATTTATATATTAAGAATTATAAAATTGCAAGTATGTGCACCTGGTTGAGGAAAAGAGTTAATGACACTATTGAGAGTAAATTTGCTATTGTTACCAAATAGAATAAAAGGTAGAACAAATAATGGATTCATTAAAATGATATATTAATAATTCCCAGGATACAGAAGGTGGGAGTCACCTCTTTTTTGGTATAGTCAGACTCCAACTGGTAGAGAGAGGGCATTTTTGTGGATTACTTTTTAAGAGAAATATAATTAGCTTAAAGCTTATTTACATTAACATTATAATAATTGTAAATGAAATAGAAATCAAAATTCTAAGAATCTTCATCCTGGAAAAAAGAAATAGCAATATTTTTAAAATTAGGAACTTTAAGCACTGGTAAATCTCCAATATTCCATGATGTGTTAGAAATTATATTTAATTTAGTATTTAATTTTGGAAATACTATTAATCTGCAGAAGCTATAGGGCAGATTTGGGCTATGAAAAAATAAGGTTCTTATTTTTAGAGGTACGCAAGAATGAATGAATAAATAAATAACCTTTTCCACAGATTTTCAAAACACAATACCTGATCTCCAACTAAATTATCCACTGAAAGACCTTAAATACATAAATTAGACTTCAGTGAACAGCTTGAATATTTGAATAGGTTAATAAAGAATAAATAGCCATTTATTTCTCTCAAAATAGTGTTTACAGAATGCTGAATGTTTTAACACCATGCTTCGAACACCATAGGCATGCCATCTGATCTTATTAATTTCCACAATCAAGTGAGAAAATATACACATTAACAAATTATTATCAGCGGGATGCTGAATCCACAGCCCGACAAATGAATGTCTTTCTATCTATAAAATAATCATTATCCAACATTTAATTACCTCGAACTCAAATTCCCAGTTTTATGAAGACCTTTGATGTCATTAAGAGAAAACGACATACCACTTACTTGGAAATAATTAGCAAAACATAAGCTGAAATTGAGAACTGGAAAATCACATAAACAGGATAACAGACTTAGAGTAAATCTATTTGCAATATTGTTTGAGAAAAAATAAAATGAACTTTCAAATTGTTCCCTCTTCCAGTTTGGAGAGATAAAACTGAAATATATGTGATGCTATCAGCCTGGGTATATAAAAATTATCGAGGAATGAGAAAAATAAGGATAGACTATTTGATTGCTGGAAAAAGGATATAGAAATGTTTCTTAATTTGAACTAACAGTGGATACCACATTTTCCTGTGGTTCACTTCAAGGACTGGTTAGTAAGAGTCAGTGCTGTGAGTTGTAAAATCAAAAAGAAATCAGCCATCCAGAGATAGGATGAGGCAGGAAAAAAATGCGAAAATTACTTTGCAATGTTTGCATTATGTAAAATAAAGAAAGGCAAATATACATGTTTATTTCATTGAAACAACAAGAAATTAGCATAGGGAAAGTTTACCCTTCAGGGTCTCAAAGTGGAAATTACGTATGCAGAAGACTTACTTAAAGAATTATGAATGCACACAAGAAGCTGTATCCTATTTTAATGAGTAGCCCACATTTCTTACTTTCATTGACCATAAATATTTGGTATAAAGATTTTCATAGGTAATCTTGTATCTTTGTAAATATACAATTCCCATGCTATTGACCAAAAAATAGAAGCCTGGTACAAGGGGCATCGTCCGGTCTGCATGTTTTTCTATTAATCTCTCAATCCATCCATGTGTGCAAGAGTATTGGCATATTTATTACATTGAATTTGAAAGTTTTATGTTGTTAACATGTATAGATTTCTGGGAAAACCTCCAAGGCATACTTTTTCAACATTTTCAAAACATTATATTCTCCTTCAATATAGAAAGAAACATTTAACAAGCAACATCAAGACATATTACTTAAGTGTTTCAAAGAAATATACTCCCCAAACGTTAATAAATACTGATCTTGACTTTACTTGAAATCTGTATCACACACTCTAGTTGCCTTGAGGTTTTCATACGCTGTAATTTACTGAAGTAGTGCTACACTAGGAAGAAATCGATATTTGGTATTTTTTTCTGTATGTTAAGAATGTTTTGTTGCATGTTGGCTAAAATCAGAAATTTCTTGTTCAAGGAGACAGAGATTCCCTGATTTAGAGAGGCATAGATTAAAAAAAAAAAGAAAAAAGAGTAAGAGTGTGCACACAGTCTACACACTAACTTCCCAGTTTAAGATGTGAGAAGTTAGGCAAAAGCTATAATGCTTGGCAGGAGAATATACTACAGTTAATGAAAAATTGTTCCACACTAAGGAAGCACCATCTATAAAACAAAACATTCCTAAAAATATACGTTAATCTCTAAAGTTTTCCACAAATATTCCCCAAGTTGACTTGCTGTAAGCCATTTTTATTTGTTTACTCATGCCAGTTGTAATCAGGTAAACTATAAAAACACACCCTGACTCCTGTGAATGACTACCATATAACTGAATGTTGTTCTCAGAATTCAGTGCGTAAATGTCCCTTTGGATTTATGGTAGCATTCATTTCAAATAGTACTATTTGGTTAATACATAAAGAGTAGAAGTAAACTTAACGCATCAGTGATGCAACCACACCCAGAAAAGTCAGGACCAAAACAGAGTGAACTAAACCAAAGAAGTTTCCTCACTGCTTCAAAAGAGATAACGTCAAGAATGACTAAATTTTGCTGTAACACACATGACAATGCTATGAAAATACAAAAGAACTTTATTCTTAGCAGTTGGGGTTAGTTTCATATTCTGAGTAATAAACTAGTTCCAACATATTATCATCCTAATTTTTTTACTTTGAATTGCAGTAGACATGTGAGTATCTTTTAGTTGTTTTGTTATTTTATATACATGATTTTTGCTTTTGTAGTTTTATGTGATCTAAAGTTTAAGGAGTTTATCAGTAGTTTATCTGAGTGCATACACTTAGCTGAGTCATATGGAAATCATGATAGATCATTACTTCATTTTTGCCCTTGGTAAAGATTCACAGTTCAAGATGAACGACAAATTGTAGTAGGATGAAAAGTTATTGTTCTTAAACTGAGAGTCCAAGATTAAGTACCAACCTCTCTAGTTTCTGTGAATGTTTCAGCATTAGCTTCACCTCTCTGATGCTCAATTTGCTCCTAGATAAAATAGAAATTATAAAAATTCATCCTGCCGTCTTTACAGGGTGGTTGAGAAAATTAAATGAAATAAAAGATGTTTAAGAGTTTGGTAATCTATAAAGTGATATATTAATGTAAATTATATTACATTATAATATAATGTAAAAGATTATTCATCAATATTCATAAATGATTGAACTCCCTACATTATAACACTGTGTACATCTTCTTCAAAGGAAAATAATGCCTCTGAATTCAAATCAATTAATGAATTCATTGCTTTCTTTCATGATATAGAAGGTTCATCTTAACACAAAACCCATGTATTCTGCTACAGATAACTTTCTGGGGCTTGGCCAAAAACTGCAGTTTGAATAGAAAGTGTGTGGTGTATATATGCGTTAAGAGTTTGTAGGTGTGAAGTTAGGCTTAGCTTGGGAGAGTGACTTAATGCCTCTCTGAATTTTAGTTATATCTTTAAAGTAACTTTTAGTTTTAGCATGTCATGTAGAGCTGAAGAAAAAATTATCTGTATAATCCTTAATATAAATATCTATAATTTGTATGCTCTGAAAATAGAGAACACATATTTGTAATAATAATAATAATAAAAGTTTAGATATAATCAGCTTCTGTAGAAAGGGGTAGCTTTTTATCTATGTTTATATCTGTGTCCTAAATCATTTCTGGAAATTACATTTAAAAATACAGTAGCATAAAATTAAATTAAAAGCCGAAAAAGAGCATCAAGAAAAAGAGAGATGCAAATTTTATCATACATCATTTCCCAACTGATTGAACAAACATATAATTACCATGTTAATGTCTGCATAATACTCGGATCAGTAAATACATGATGCTATAACCATTGAAAGATGTTTAAATTTAATTAATTTCATATGATAAATGAAAATATATATCTTATGTCCAACATTGGCTAAAATATATAAACTGTTTGAATCTTTCTTGTGATGGGCAATCACAATGCTTTCAAAAAGGTTTAAATATATATTAATTTGTTCAAATGACAATCACGGAGTATTTATGGCCAATATTTCAAGGACTTACACATTTACAATGGCATATGCAGCATACTTATTTACTTATTTTGATACCATCTTGCTTGTATTAGAAAATTATTAAAAATGCATCTCTCTTAAAGAAATAGCTTCTCATTTTTGTTTTAACATTTATCTGCTAGTTCATATCCATTGTTCTTGACTACACAGTGAGAATAAATGTTGCTTGAAGCAGCGTATATTTCTTTGGGTTTTCAATAACATTTAACACACGATTTGTAGGCAGATCCTGAAGACACATTTGCTGTATAAACAGAAGATCATTTTAAAACATGGAGTTTGAGAACTGGGGGAGATGGTTTTAGAGAGAGTGTTTGAGTTTATAATTATGAGAAGACAAAATCTAAATATTTCCAAAGTTAAAGGAAAATGATAGCCCTAGTCACAGGCCACTTAGTCTGGGAATCTGGTTCTTTATTTATTCTCTCCGTTTCATCTTGTGTGCTTGGAGTTGCACCCGTAGATGCCAGGATGGAGCTGTACACAGAGAGGAGATGGAATCAATATTATTATAACCCTTTGTGTGAGTTTGTGTGTGTGTTGTGTTTGTGTGACCCATTTATGCATTAGTATTCCACTTAATTACAACAGTCATATTAAATAGGCATTATTCCTATTTTATAGATAATGTTGGTAATGCTTAGAGAGGTTAAGCCATCCACAACTTCTCAAGAATAGTAAATGGATTTGAACCTTCTGGCATCTTAGTTTAACCAAGCTTCTGATAATCCTTCCATTTGCCTTTCATAAGTCCATGTCTCCTGGGACTGTGTGCACCATGCAGACAAATCCTAATGATCTGGCAGTTTCTATATGGATACTCTTGGTACCATCGCTTCCCTGAACGATGATACTTTAGACAGATTTATTGTCTCCCTGACTATTGGAAGTTGGTCCATTCTCTAAAATGAAGTCAGTTTTGCAGATTTCTTTTTCTACTCTTCAGCTTTTCCACACTCCCAACTCAGGAGCACTGAGCTATGGTCAGTAAGGCAAATAAATGCGTATTTATTTGAGTCACACATGATTTGATCACATGAAGGTGTTTAGATCTGCCTTTTACCTGAACTCAGTTCAGTCTTGACATACCTTCTTTTATCCCCTTTTTTCCTGGGTAAGGAAGACGAAACTGCCTTTGACAGTTTAAACATATTCATCCAATTACATGTTAAATTCTGAATAACACTAAACCGCCTGTTGCGAAAATGCCCTGCAATAGAGATTTGCAATCTCCTAGAACCATGATGTTTATCTAAATTGTCTGAGTCTCCTGTCAAGTTCGACAGTCTAAAGAGGAAAGAATACTGTCTGCCTTTTTGAGTATTTTAGTAGACTCATAAAGAAGTAACCAAATCATTAGCTTCCTTTTTGCAGGTAGATGTGTGTTTCTTTTTTTTTTTTTAATTATTTTTTTTTCTTTCTCTAAGATTCTTTTTTATTATTATATTTTTCTTTTTTTATTGAATCATATCTGTGTACAATAATTCAGTCATGGGGTACAGTGTACGGGCTTCGGATACAATCAGAGATATTTTCATCAACCTGATTGCGATAACATTCAAGAGACTTTCTCATTACTTTGTGAAAACAATTTTGATCCGTATTTAGAAGTTTTCTCCTAACCCTTCAAATATGTACCACAGGTTATTTTTAAATATAATGCGAATGTTTATTTTTTATTTATAGTCAATGTTGCTTGATTTTGCAATGTTGAAAATGCACAGGTAGCTGTAAAAATTCACCCTTTCTCCTTCCTACCGATTATAATTCTCCTAGAAATACAGACCAATAATAAAGAGAAAGGAATCAGTGCTGTGAGTTGGAAATAACATCAAACTGACATCGAGACAAACCAAATTCTCTTCTTGATTCCACTGCTAAGCTGAATAAGTGCTTGTGTGAAAAATGAGGTTAGATTTTATGATAGATGATCTCTAAAATATAGCCTGTTCTAAATCCATGAATACATTATTTGAAAAATAAATTCCATTTTATTTGGAAAAAAAAATAAAGTATACAGCTCTCTGTACCCGTGATCTATTTTGTGAGTTACCTATGGAAATCATAATATTTCTTTAAAGCATTTAAAATGTCAAATTTTTTCAAATGAAATTTATTTGTAAATGTAATAAACCATGTGTTTACTTTTCACAGGACTCTGGGCCTTCCTCCTTGATAGCAGTGACGTGTCTTGTGGACATTGTGATTAGAACAGCACATTTAGGCTGAAGAATGAGTCCCTTAGTCCCTTCTTTTACACGTAGATTTTAATACCTAATATTTAGCTTCACTCAAGGATTTTAAGCTTAGTATGTTTGTTTGTTTAATATTTTTAAATAGTCCTTTGGAGAACTCCCTGATAAGGTAGTAGCATTTTACTAAAGGTTTCTTTAAGAAAATCTAATATGTATGATATTAAAATAATCATATTCATGCCTCTATGGACTGTTTAATTTCCTCCACAAGCTTGCAGATGCTGCCCTAGTTGGTAAAGTTTCAATGACCTTGGGAAAAAGAAGAGACACCTATAGGAATGTGATGAATTAGAGAATATTCAGTTATAGGAGGACCTTAGCAAAGAGTATAATGTCAACTAGGTGGCTCAAGAGAGACATACCTAAATTAGCACAGTCATTTTAGGAAAAATATCCAGTGTTATAGTTAAAGCAATAATCAATGCTAAGATTTAAAAAAAATTTTTTTATTGTTTCAGGTTAATCAAGGGTACAAAGAATCAGGTTATGATGTTTGCATTTGTTGAGTAAATCCCCTCCTATAACTGTGTCCCACCCCCAAGAGGTGTGCCATATACCCTAACATTGTGCCATTAAGTGGGAGTGTACACATCCCTTCCTTCCTCCCCTGTCCTGGCTCCCTCCCTTCCCCCACCCCCACCTTAAATTGATTTGAGTTTTTCTCTTTTAATGTGTGTATTAGATCATCTACTGCAGCAGTTCTAAACCTGTGGGTCGCAATCCCTTTTTTCCATTTGTAACAACACAACAATTAGGAAGGTTGATAACCACTGGTCTACTGGCTTCATATTAGAATAGAGTACGTTGGATTCTTCCTTTTCCATTCTCGTGATGCTTTACTAAGACGAATGTGTTCCACCTCCATCCAGCTTAATACACAAGATGTAAAGTCTCCATCTTTTTAACGGCTGAACAGTATCATCTTTGTTGTCCTTTGTTTTGTGCCTAAATTATAGTTCTTCCTGCAATGTAATTGTATGTGGACATGTGTGTTTCTCAGGTAGATTATCTGATCTTACAGGGTCTTGAACCTTGAGCCTTGAAAATGTCTCTTGACTAAGTAGCTGTTTGAGAGCTCCTACTCAGCCTTCTGCACTCAACTTAAAATTCACTGCCTCTGGAAAGACTTTCTTGATTTCCCCAGGGTAAGCCAAGTCCTTTTATCATGTTTAGTAATCGCCCAGATGTTTTAATTTTACTTAGTGCATTTAAATTGCATATTTATTTGTGACACTTTCCCTAGACTTTAAGCTCCAGGGAGATAGGGATTTTATCTCGTGGACTTTTAATTCACTGTCTGGAGTTTAGCTCTGACACTGACTGATGGTAGGTATACATTAAATATTTCTGAAAAGAATGCAAGAACAAGTAAATAAGTACGAAAGCAGTTTAATATCTCCACAAGTCATAGATATGGGTTAAAAATTACAGTATTGAATTGAGTTCTGTCAGTTATGCTTGTAAAACTTGTACAGTTCCCCAAATGCATAGGTGAAAATTCTCTTCTGCATTCCCCTCTCCTTCAAGAAACCTCTGTTTTTATTTGTGACCTCTTTGAGTTAGGAGAGCATGGCTACCCAAGCAGATCCTTTTTTTTTTTTAATCTTTTTTGCTTTGTTTCTTTACATTTGGAAATAAAGGGCTTGTAGCCCTCTTTACCATATAGCACAATAATTCAAACTCACTGCTGATAGTTTGAGATTCCTGTTTAAGGATACAGGGCAAGGCAGCCATAGTTAAGTACAGGTGATACATCAATTTTAGCATCCCATTACACTTAACGAAAACACGTTCACCAGACCTTTTCTCCCTGAATGTCAAACACAATGATTGTTCATATGAGAGTAGGTCACAGCTACAGTCTATTCTAATTTCACCTAAATATTTATGAAGACAAAGTTGTTCTTCTATTTGAGAAAATTTAAAATAATAAAGTGAGGATTACCATTACAAATGATCATATTACATCAAATGACAATGTAAAGCTTCAGGAAAGGTTCCCATGTATTAGTTGAAACTTTATTTATATGCTCTTTAAAAATATACTCCCATCTAAGCCTGAGGAACACACTTTAAAAAGTATTGCATAAATTGCAATGTGACCCTCAGGGCCACCTCACTAATATCTCTTTATCCAATAGATCTTGTTTGAGAATTCCCTTGAAAGGAATGAAGCATGTCAGATAAATTAAATGAAAGGAACAGATGTAGATTAAGAGTGATGTACATTCTGAGCCTGAACCTTTAATTTCACTAAATATTATTTTCCATCTTCATGATCACATTATATTGAAATGTTGGAACTTCAATTTCCTCTACTATTTCATTTAATAAAACCTTTGTCTCCTCTGAGCTTTTAAGGAGATGTTAGTTTTAAATCACATTGGCTTCACCCTTTGCAATTTATGTATGTTGAAGAATAAAAGCTTTTTCAAGAGTCACCACGAGGGCTGGAGAAGCCTCAAAGGAGTATTAAGACCTTGACTTTCACGTGAGCTACTGTAAACACAAAACACAAATCTTCCCTGTGGAATACTAATGGCTTTGTGTACAGTTATATTTTCTTGTGATTTTTTTTTTTTAAGTTAAGGAGCACCCTGTGCATAAAACAGCCTTTGTGCTGGAGATTGAGAAATGCAACTTCAGCTCTGAAGGAAAAAGGCAGATTTCCATGAATCATTATTACATCATCTGATTTATACCAGAATAATTAGCAAACGCTTTGAAAGGCCAAAAGAAAAGCAGCACATACTGAACTCTAATTCACAGATTGTGTAGCACATGCCTTGGGTTGGGACTTGGGTTTCTATTGTTAAAAGAAAAACTTTAGACCAGTTAAATTTAACTGTTTAATTGAGCAAAGAGCAATTCACAAATCAGGCAGACTCCAGAAACAGAATAGGTTTAAAGCAACTCAGGTACTTCCATGAAGTTAAATAATATTCATGGACAGAAAAAGGGAAGTGAGGCCCCGGCGCCTGGATCACAGTTTCAGGGTGCCAGCTGCATACACAGATGGGTTGTACAGATGGGTTCGAGCCCGATCTGGGGCAGATAAACAACAATGACAACTGCAACAAAAAAATAGCTAGGCATTGTGGCAGGCGCCTGTAGTGCCAGCTTCTTGGGAGGCAGAGGCAAGAGATTCACTTAAGCCCAAGAGTTTGAGGTTGCTGTGAGCTGTGATGCCACAGTGCTCTACCCAGGGTGACATAGTGAGACTCTGTTTCAAAAAAAAGGGCGGGGGGAGTGAGGAACAAAAAAAAGCTGAATTGGCCACCTGTGATTGGTCTGCTCAGCAACTGTGAATTGCTGAGACTTGATCACTTATCATAACTGTAATTTATAGGCTACATACATATCCACTGAGTTTATAGTTCACTACATATAGAGAAACTTTTAGGCCAAACTTGAAATATATAAGGAAGCAGGTTTAGGCTAAACTTATGATTAACACTATAAAGACTTATTTAAAATGATATTTCAGATGCCTAAAATGTAGTTATGCATTTGGCTTTTGATCTATGACAGTGGCTTTACTCTGTTATCTTTTTTTTAAAGCTACAGTTTTCTTTTATTATCTGAGAACATATGCTTGGTTATAAATATCTTCAGGGGTCATTACCAGAGCTCAAAAAGTTTAGGAGATGCTGATTTCCTAAAACGACCTCAGGACTGCATTCATAATAGATCTTTCTTACATAACCCGCATGTCATCAAATTGCCCTGGAAGGTTCTAAACATGACAGAATGCCAGAGTGTGGTGAGAAATTCTTGGTAATGTTGTGGTTCTAATGAAACCCTGAAGTTCATAAAGGCAGGAGAAAAGAATGTAGCCTGCCCCAGATCCTCATTCTCAAATCTGGCTGGGCAGTGTATCACTTCAAGAGTTAAATAATAATAATAACAAAAATAAAAATAAAAAAGGATGGTTCGGATTGGGCCTCGGCAAACTGAATCAGAGTCTCAGGGCTGCACAGTTAGAACAGCAGCCACCAGCTGCGTGACGTGCTGAGCCCTGGGCAGCTAGCTAGTCTGAACCGAGATCCACTGGGAGCAGAAAACACACACTGGGTTTCAATATTTGCTGTGAACAAACATAATGACAAAATCTCTCTTTGGGCAATCTTTAGACAGGCTGCTCTGACCCCGCCTTTGAGCTCGGCTTTGCTTCTGAGCCCTATCCTTAATCTGTGGTGCTCCATTTTACTAAAAATTCTGCTACATTAATTTAGCTAGAAACTCCCCACTCCTAATATGTGATCAATTTCCCCACCTCCCACCCTTGATGTTTTTTGATCTGCCTTTTGCAAGATTCTGATTTGACCAGTTTACCAAGAATCCCCCTACCTTGATGACTCCTCTTAGTAATTCTCCCCCCGCTGACCCTCCAGCTCTATTTCTTGGCTATAACTTCTCAGTTGTCTATGTTGTATTCAGAGCTGAGCTCAGTCTCTATTTCAATGGTCTTGAATCACATCTCCTGTGCTATCTTGAGCAAGTTTTCAGTGATGAATTTTTTCTTAACAATACAAGGAATATTAAAAACATCAACAAAATCCAATAATAATATAATTGATAACAATGTATTGCATGCATGTTGAAATGATATTTTGAATATATTTGGTTAAATAAAATATTGAATTAAAATTATTAAAATTAATTTCATCTGTCTTTTTAAAAAATAATTATGAGGTAGGCTGCTATAATATTTAAAGTTACATATTTAATCTGAATTATATTTAACCCTGCTTGGAAATAGTGCTTGGGCATCAGTAGAATACATTCCAGGTGATTAAATGTATAGACAGGATTGTGACTTGTAATCTTTAATCAATCTAACACAGAACAACACTACCAACAAAAAAAGCTCATATATATCGTGTAAATGTTTTGGATCTTATATGTAATAAGCATGATAAGAGCTTTCCATTTGTTAAGTTGTTATAACAACACTATCCAGTAAATGTCATTATTATCCCCATTTTATGCATGATAAAAAGGGTGCAGAAAGACAAGATGTTTTGCCCGATGCCAGAAAGCTAGAAAAAAAGAGTTAGTGTTAGAAGTCAGGGAATGTGACTTATGGGTCACTTTGCCCACTGCTTCCTATTAGAGGTAGTTAACACATTAATGTTCAGCTGACTTTGTATTGAAATATCATAGCATATATTCAATGCTTTCCATATATTAGCAGTTTTTAAAGCCATTTTAAACACACACACAGACAATCTTTAGAGATCTGGTATAACATGCATCATCTGTTGCGTGAACGGAGACACAAGGGACAGTAGCTTTGCCCCAGGTGTAGAAACTCGTACCTATAATTATTAGGGGAAATGCAAGAAACAGACTACACACTTTCCAGGTGGCGTGTAGCAAATTGTCTTTATTCTGATCCACCTTATATACACTGGTGGTCACGTACACACTTAATCTATAATCTATAGCCTTTTACCATTACCTAACTTCTAACTATAATTAACTTGTGGAAAAGCATT